>SZYD01002335.1:0-45947 GCA_009363875.1 Mikania micrantha | reverse complement strand
AAGCCAAGAAAATTAATAACTATGGTTGTGAGAGAAAGATCTTCCATCATCAATATTGTTGGGTTGGTGGACCATCTTCAAACTTGCTGTTTATAAAATTAGGTATGTTCGACACCCACATGGGTGTAGGGACCCCACCGGTTGATGTTAGCAATATCTACTCACCACAATAACGAATGGAAGGATGGAAGGATGTAAGAACCTGTTGAGTTTAATACCTCAATATTAATTTTCTCCCAACCATGAATATTAAGGTTTCTAGGAGATCCAAGTGTTTGTGAACAATGGGCCCATCGATGCTAAGCATAATTCATTTAAGGGAAACAATGTATTAATTAGAAATAGAATAATTGGGTTGTTGGGGGGCCTTAGCATCAAACAACCGAACAAAATATATATATACACACACACTTGAATACAAATTATCCATTCAAGTAAAATAAACTCAAACTCAAAACATGGGGATTGAAATCGAACCGGGACAATCGGTTAAAAGGAACAAGATAACCATGATGAGTAGTGATAACATGTCATGGCAATTAATTCAAGGTAAACACAACATTTCTACTAAGGAGATTTTACTCATGTTAAATTGTATAATTTTCAAGGTGTATAAGAATGAAGGTTTATTAGAGATAATGTCATAAAACTTTATAATAATAAACTTAGTAACCCATTAGTGGGATCCTAGGACACTCAGTCAAATCGCACAAATCTCATCATAACTCCTAGACGTGTGCTAATGTAAACAATGTTGAACACAAACAAATCAAAACACAGGTTGAATACAACATCAGTACAACAACAAGAGCGCGATTCTTGATTCTTAGTCAACCACTTCAATATCAAGGTGAGTTCATTTGTCCCTTTTCAAACATATTTGTTTTACCTCGGGACTGAGAAGCATGTTATACATTTTAAACAAATATTGAAATGTTTTAAATAAATGCTTTTATACTTATTTGTGATGCTTAAACTTTATGCTTGACGCTTACGACATAAACTTGATGCTTAAACTTTATGGTTGATACTTATGAATAAACTTTAGGCTTAAACTATACACTTAATGTTTAAATTATAAACTCTATGCTTAAACTACATACCCGATGCTAGGCTTTGAAAACACTTACACTAAACGCTAATACTTGATACACTTGTTTCTAAAACTAAAAACGATAAATGCTTATTCTAAATACTAATACTTTATGTAATTATTTTAGAAGATAAGATTTTACACTTTTAAACTAGATGATTATTTGTTTTACATTTACACTTATTTGCTTAAACTTAAACTTATAAACTTAAACTTAGAAAGACTTGATATACTTGGAATTCTTGAAACACGTGAATGCTTGATATACTTGATATGCTTGGAGAACGTGAACGCTTGATATACTTGAAGACTTTAAACACTTGAATGCTTGATATACTCGAATTGCTTGAAAACACATGAATACTTGATATACTTGGAATGCTCAGACAACAGGCTGATTGACCGCCGAGTCTTGACATTGGTCAAGCCATACTAGTCATCAGTGAAACTATGTGAATGCTTTAAACTTGAATGCTTAAGCTATAGGACATCGTAAGACAAACTGTTGGTCGCCGAGTCTTGACATTGGTCAAGCCATACTAGTCATCAGTGTTCTTCTTTGTCGGACATCGTAAGACCGACTGTTGACCATCGAGTCTTGACATTGGTCAAGCCATACTAGTCATCAGTGCTCTTCGTTGTCAGAGTCATGTAAGACAAACTGATTGGCCGCCGAGTCTTGACAGTGGTCAAGCCATACTAGCCATTCAGTGTTCTTCTTGATTCTTCTATGGTTATGACAAGTGACTAGAATTATTTGGGTTCTTCTAGCTGACTTTGTGTCAGCTTGAGGGTTCTCTATCATAAGACGTCACGAGTTATGCTTAGGACCGTTATGGATGGATGCTGAACTCCTTAGGGTGTTCAGCTGTCCATAATGGTGCCTCATAAACTTGATACTCAGATGCTACTTTCTGCGTGTTGAAAGGTAGGTAAGACGCTTAAATATAAATAACAGCAATGTCCTATGTGACTTAGTATGTGGTGGGACGGCGTCTGGGCAGGTTGTAGGCTTGACTCAGGGGTATGCCCTATAAATAGGCATACCGAGTTGCATGATACATGTGGTGTTAATGAGATTAAGGCTGTTACCTAGGGGATTCGTGAACACTTTTGGGTTGGTATCATAAACTTATAAACATGATGCTTGAATCAATGTGGAATTGAATGGTAGGTAAAATGCTTAATTATCATTAACAACAATGTCCTTTGTGACTTAGTATGTGGTAGGACGGCGTCTGGGCGGGTTGTAGGCTCGACTCAGGGGTATGCCCTATATATAAGGATACCGAGTTGGATGATACAGGTGTTGTTAATGAGGTTAAGGTTTTACCGAGAAGGTTTGCAAAACTATTTTTTCAAATACTAAAACTATATGAACTCACCAACCATTGTGTTGACCTTGTTTTCTTACATGCTTTCTTAGGTGACGTACAGGATTAAGCCAAGGCTAAGGAATGCATACTAGGATGCCAGTTAGAGGACCTAGTACATTTTGAAAAGCACAGATTTTGGTGAATGTTGTAAAGCTATGTTGATATATTGTCTTGATGCAAGATAGAAAACACTTGATGCTTTTGATAAGCTTACTTAGTTAAATTACCAAACAGTGATACTGTAATTTAACTTTGTAATTTTAGTTTAATGCTTATTGTGCTTAGTTACTCTTAACATTGATGCTATGTAAACAATCTGATCATCACGATTATCACACATGATATCGCGCCCCGAGAACCTTCCGCCTGACGGGGACTCCGATCCAACCCACCGGCTCGGGGTGTGACAGAAACTATGATGGGAATTGAATGGTAGGTAAAATGTTTAATTATCATTAACAGCAATGTCCTATGTTCCTTAGTATGTGGTGGGATGGCGTCTGGGCGGGTTGTAGGCTCGACTCAGGGGTATGCCCTATATATAAGCATACCGAGCTGGATGATACAGGTGATGTTAATGAGATTAAGGTTTTACCAAAGAGGTTGCAAAACTATTTTTTTCAAATACTTAAACTATATAAACTCACCAACCATTGTGTTGACCTTGTTTTCTTACATGCTTTCTCAGGTGACGTACAGGAAGAAGCTACTGCTAAGGAATGCATACTAGGATGCCCAGTTAGAGGACCTAGTATATTTTGAAAAGCACATATTTTGATGAACGCTGTGAAGCTATTTTGATATCTTGTACCGATACTAGATAGAAGACACATGATTCTTTTGGATAGGTTTACTTAGTTAAATTATCAAACATTGATATTGTAATTTAACTTTGTAAACCTAGTTTAATATTGTATTGTGCTTTAGTTATTCTCAATGATGATGCTATGTAAACAATCTGATCATCACGATTATCACTCACGATATCGCACCCCGAGAACTTTCCGCCCGACGGGAAAGTCGATCCGTTCCCGCCGGCTCGGGGTGTGACATTTTGGATAGGATTGAAGGGCGAGAATGTTAATATTGATGACCATCATCAACCCGGTTAACACCCAAGCTCACCATCGATATTAGGTCATTCCCAAGGATCTTGTGACATGAATTCTTGTCCATTTGGTTTGGTTTCAGGTTCATGTTACTTGGATATCATCATTGTATTAGTATCGATGGGCATAAAGTTGAGAGAATGGGCATTGAACTTGTTAATATCAACCATAAGGCTGAATAGGGTTTCTGTCGACACTTACAGTGTCGATGACACTTAGGATCGATGGTGTGTGGTCAAGATTACCTAATATCTATGGTTCTCACCTGCCAAACACTTGGATAAGCCCATACTACAAGTATAGACGAGAACCTTGTCGATTCTAACTCCCTTCGATCATAGTAATCTCGATGCATTCCTTGTAGCCATATCCATCGATATTGTCCTTCTTCTTCAGCAAATCCGTCGATATTAGTGGATATTATGTCGATAATACAACCATAAACTCCAGATCTTTATTCCAATGTAATCCAAGCATGGTGAACTCAATTTCATGTAGATCTTATGTGATTTGATGGACAAAATCGAGATGGAAACCCAGTTGGTCAATTCACGAACAAAACCCAGAAAAACCGAAAGTTTAAGTTTGAATTACCTTGTTTCCTATGGATATGAAGTGCGACCCTCTGTACTTATGGATTATACACGTTGATACCTTTGACATGATACCAAATTTGAAAGATTTGGTTAGTAAATGAAGTAGCTTGGTGATGGTGTTCTTGAGAGAGAAAGTTAGAGAGAGAGAGGAGACGCATTCTAGAGAGTGAGAATGGTACGTCTGGAAGTTTATGAGTGAAAGGAAGAAATTAAGGGTTTTAATACCCGGTGGTGTTTGGGGTTCGTTCGGTTGCTCGGTTTTGCGTATCCGTGACGTTTACGACGTAAAGCGCATTTTACGAACTTTAGATTACAATAGTTTTATTTAAACCTTTTTAAGGTTGTTATTCCTAGTGAATCTTTTAAATTTGTTTTTCTTATTTTCTCGTTTCGAAAACGTTTATATTTTCTGTTTCATCAAATCGTATCACCTTCGAGCGTATTAGTTCGAATAGTCACCCAAACAAACACGACTTTGGTTTTAGTTTATGATTTTGTTTTCTACTTTCAGAACATCATTCAGAACGTTAAACCCACATATATGTTTTCTTGAATTGGCACACACGCAAACACACTGTTAGTTTACGGTTCGCAAATCACCCTAAACTATTTTTTTGAATTGGACATTCTCACTAACGGACTCAACTAAACCTAACTACTTTCACACTGTTATGATTGATTTCACTTTGTTTTCTTTCTCATATAATTGTCGGCTATCTAACTCCTGTTATTTGTGAAAATCAATCCACAACTGAATATTATTTGTCATTTGTATTCATTGTTGTTATTCCACACGTGTTGCTGTATACTATATTTCAATTTTCATTGAAACACATACAACTGTTAAATGTTTTCACAAAATTGTTCTCACACACTGTATATCACATAGTATTTTTCACATAGTTGTAGGTGAAACCACACATACCGTAAGGATTTGTCGTACTGTCAGGTACTAGTTGTCACAGTCTCCCTTTGTTAAAGAAATTTCGTCCCGAAACTTAAGCATCATTGTCTGGCACTACTTTTCCTATATACAGGTGGAGACGCTTTGACTTCATATGATCTTCACGCTCCTAGGTAAAATTGGGACCTTGTTTGGAGTTCTAAGGGACCTTCATGATGTAATAAGCCTTCATTTTAGTCTCTTGACTGTGCCATCCATAACATTCGAAGTTCCTCAATAAGGTGTAGTTTTTATGTAAGTTAGCTCTTCTCAATGAGCATAGACTTTATGTATAGTTAAGAAATGAGTAGACTTAGTACATCTCTTTCTGGTGACCAAATAAACATCGGATTTGCTGGAAGTGCGAGGTAGCTTGGTATTCAAAATCCATATCTATTCGTGTACACTTTCGTTGAGATATCTTGAGTTGTTCCAACAACTTCAAAGTTTCTAGTGTTCGCTATGACCTTAAACTCATGAGCCATTTCCAAGCAAGAGAAATCATTCGTTTCTTCATTCTTGGGATGGATCTGTATATTGTCCAGGAAAACAACACTAGCGAATCGAATTCTGAGTTTTCACACACAGTTTATGAGATTCATGAACTCAACTCTTTTGTTCACTGTGGCGATATTGAAAGTTTTGTCATAACAGATGGCTTCAACCCTATTAAGGGTACAACATCTGTTCGGCGATGGTATTGATGCTGCCGATTTCCATCGATTTTAAATTTGATAGTAAATGTTTGTCCACTAAGGGTAAGTGAGTAGTCTATACATGTCATTCATACCAGTGTTTGTTTACCTCCTACTTTGAGCTATACTTAAAGTTCTGAAGATACAAAGCAAAAGGAAACCACTGTTGACCAAAAGGCCATCCTTGACAAAGGAATAAGGTGTATGGTGGATATCCAGTTTCCTCCTTCTCATCCTCACCCTCCATACCCAATAATGAAGGTCAATATACCCTTCATTCAAAAATATACATCCCTATCACCTGCCTGCTTAAAGTACTTCAAATAAATCATTCTACTCAAAACTGCATGACAAAAATTCCCCTTCAGAAAATAAGAGTTAAGCTGAAAGCTGAAAATTTGAAAGCAAGTTCCCTATTCACCTGCTGCTGTGAAAATAACAGGCCTGTTCGCCTGAAGGGACCCCCCTAATAAAATGAAGAAGGACAAGAAAGCAAGTAAACAAGGTGCCAACAAAGGCCAAACCCTCATCCTTCATTCTTCTCATCTCCTCCCTTGGCTACACTTTATAAGCCATCAATCCTTGGCACACCACCCTATTACGCTATGGTGAATCATATTCCCTATTCACCTGCTGCTGTGAATCCTCCTTCTGTGGACTCACAGATCAATATTCTGCACCAAAATCAACAACAGCTTATTCAAATGATCCAGAAGTTGATGAATAATGTGCAGCAAAATAAATGAACTCTCAAAATGTTTTTCTTCTTGTCTAAAATAAACATGACCCATATCTAACCTATTTCATTTGATCCTCTACGTGTAGAGAGCTTCTTCAAACCAAAATTATTGATGGTTTGTGGGCAGTCGAGGCTCTAGGCATATGACCAGGTGCAGATCCATTTAAATAACTTCATTACAAAAAATGGAGGATCTGTCTCCTTTGGAAACAATGCAAGAGGTTGGATAGGTCGGTCTGGTTCTGTCCTTAGTGGAAAATTGCACTTTAAGAATGTCAGTTTAATTGAGAACCTCAAGTTTAATCTCTTGAGTGTGTTTCAATTAGCATACAAAAATTATAGTTATTTATTCATCAAAGATAGTTGAAAAATCCTTTCCCCATAAATAAATTCTAAAATAAAGGTCTTAATTGACCAACACATACTACTGATGGCTAAAAGAAGTGGCAATGTCTATGTTGTTGACATGACAACTGATTCTCAATCCTCTATTCCCACATGTCTCATAGACAAAGCTTCATCTTCTGAGATTGCCCTCTATCACATAAGATTTAGCCACCTAAATCATCAAGCTCTTCATAAGCTTTCTGCCATTTCACTGGTAAGAGGATTACCTTCATAAGAATTTCAGTTTCAAGGACAATGTGAATCTTTCTTAACGGGAAAACAATATAAATCATCATATAAGTCTATTGAGGAAACTAAAACAACTGATTGTCTCAATCTGCTTCACATGGATCTATTTGGTCCTGTTAAGGTAGCTAGTTTTGCCGGAAAGAGATATTGCTTAGTTGTTTTTATATGACTACTGAAGATTTTGCTGGACTTTCTTTCCCTTCAGCAAAGATGAGACTACTAATAAAATAAAAGCCCTTATCACGCAACTTGAAAGACAATTTGGTCTTCCAGCCAAGGTAATAAAAAGTGATGATGGTACTTAATTGAAGAATCATGTTCTTGAAGAGTATTGCACTTCTAAAATAATCCTCAGACAATACAGTGTTCCTAGAACTGCTGCTCAAAATGGAGTTGTGGAAAGGAAAAATAGGATACTTACTGAGGCTGCAAGAACCATACTTGCAGACTCAGGATTACCTTTGTCTTTCTGGGCTGAGGCAGTAAACACTGCTTGTTATGTTTTAAACAGAGTTCACACTATGAAAAGATGTATCAAAACTGTCTATGAAGTCCTTCATAAAATAAAGCCTCTCATTTCCTTTTTAGGAGTTTTTGGGTGTCCATGCTTCATTCTGAACACAAAGGATTCTTTATCCAAGTTTGCTATAAAAGTGGACTTTGGATACTTTGTGGGATTCTCGCAAAATGTCAAAGCTTACACAGCTTTCAATATTAGGAATAAAATTGTTGAGAAATCTATTGATGTCAAATTTAATGAATCTGCATCAACTTCCTATTTTCCTTCTGCTCCTGATGACTTGTTTGATCTTGAAAGCTTTACTTACTCTTAATCAACTTCCCCTTTCATGTCTTCTTCTATAGAATCTTTCCAAACTTCTGAAAATTTATCATCTCTTGAGGAATGCTCAGTATCCCAATTCATCTTTTGTATTCCTTCTTGTCCAATAAATCTTCAAGATCAAAATGAACATGTTTGTACTTCCACATCTCCAATAATTGATAATGCTCCAGTAGATACATATGAACTAGCTCCTGCTAACCCATCTGAAAATTCTCCTGGTCCTGATGAAAATTCATTTTCTTCTGATGCTGCTTCTACTAATAAAGGTGTTCAAACCAGAAGTCAAATCTCAAACTTTTGTCTTCTTGCTGCCTTCCAATCCCAAATGGAGCCATCTAAGTATCAAGAGGCTCTAAAGGATATTAATTTGGTGGAAGCTATGCAGGATGAAATGTTATAGTTTAAAATACAAAATGTTTGGACTCTTTTCTCATTGCCCAAAGGAGAATACGCAATAGGAACTATATGAGTATTTAGAAATAAAACTGATTACAGGGGCATTGTACTCCAAAATAAAGCCAAATTGATAGTGCAAGGCTATTGCTAAGAGGAAGGCATTGGTTATGATGAAACTTAGCCCCTATAGGCAGAGTTGAAGCCATAAGACGCTTCCTTCATTTGCTATATCTCACAACATAAAGGTATTCCAAATGATTATAAAAAGTGCATTCTTGTATGGAACCATTAAGGAGGAAGTCTATGCTATACAACCACAAGGATTTGATGATGTTCATCATCCTGGCTGGGTGTACAGACTAGATAAAGCCTTATATGGTTTAAAAAAACCACCAAGAGAATGGTATGATACTCTTTCTCAATTCCTTCTTTCAAATAAATTTTCTAGGTGAACTATTGATAAGACTTTCTTCAAGTAAAAAAATCGAGTGCAGACAGCCAACGACATTGTATTAGAACATATGCAATCTTATGATCATGTCCCAAATTATATTTGGAGTTAGGTCGGTAGTCAGCACAAAGCATTCAACACGAGCTGAATTGTTGAATTTATTCAACAACAACTCCGTGTTGACGTGACCCAGCCAATATGATCTATGCTGGTAAATTTAATTAGCAGCAAATCCATATTACTACAGCGCCTCCAATCTGCAACCAGTTTTTAATCCAAATTTAAAACGCTAACCACATCCTTGGCGTAACCAAACGTGTCCCCCTTTCCGTTGTTGTGATCACCCAGTACTAGAGTTATAAGATTAAGATCAAGAATGAATGAATAAATGAATGTGTCTTGATGTATATAAGTTTGTTTAAAATGGTTGAATACTGATTTCTTGATTTAATACTTTGATTGAATACCATGGTTGAATACTTTGATTGAATACATTCCTTTTTGAAATCCCAAAGTATACAAGTTGAGTAGCTTATAAACATTTTACAATGAAAGGGTTTTATAAAACCTAATTGATGATATTATATATCGAAAACGTTTGGTTACATGTTCCACCGCGAAATAGTTGTAAAACAGTAAAAATTGGGGCTCTGTTCTCACTTGACAGCAGTAGGCTCAGTTCCTGTACAAGCGGGTAAGCAACAAGACCTCTAAGTGAGTCCTATAGTTATGATCATACACATCCGTATATAAGATTCATTGTATTTGTTTGAATTGGTTTGTTTTTTTACCTTACATAATACTTATTATGGTATGTTTAAAGTCAAGTTAAACAATTTATATTTGTTAATTTATAACATTCAATTTATGAACACTCAACATACTCCCTAACCCATAAGAGGGTTATTTGTATTCTTGAGTGTTCATATGGACTCAATATGTTTATTTGGTTTTCTTAGAGTTGTCTTTGGTTCATTCATGATTTGAAATTCTTGGAAAAGACTAAGTGATTAGTGTCACACCCTAAGCCGGCGGGCCGGATCATGTGTCCCGCCGGCCGGATCGTGAGTGATAATCGTGATGATCAGATTGTTTACATAGCATCAACATTGAGAATAACTAAAGCACCATAAAGCATTAAACTAGGATTACAAAGTTAAATTACAAAATCATTGTTTGATAATTTAACTAAATAAACCTATCAAAAGAATCAAACATTTACTATCGTGTAACTGTACAAGTTGTCAAAAGTGATTCGTATCAATAACAAAAGATGTTCTTTCCAAAAGTCTACTAGGTCCTCTATCTGGGCATCCTAGCATGCAATTTTGAAGCCTTAGTTTACTCCTGTACATCACCTGAGAAAGCATGTAAGAAAACAAAGTCAACACAATGGTTGGTGAGTTCATATAGTTTTAGTATTTGAAAATCGCTTTAGCAAACCTTTTCGGTACAACCTTAACCTCATTAACATCACCTGTAATATCCAATTCGGTATGCTTATATATAGGGCATACGAAAGGGTCGAGCCTACAACCCGCCCAGACGCCATCCCACCACATACTAAACCACATATGACATTGTTGTTAATGATAATTAAGCATTGTACCTACCATTCAATCCCGTTCCCAACATAGCTTTAGCATTATGTTTATAGGTTTTCAGCATTCATACAATAGTATCAATAGTCTATCTTTAAGAGTTACCGCTATGGACAACGGGACGCCCTAAGGAATTTAGTATCAATCCATATCGAAACTAGATGTGATGAGAAACTTCGGGGTTTCGATAAAGGATTTCTAAGATGACACAAAGTCAAATAAAGAAAACCCAAATCGTCCGAGTCACATATCACGACCATGAGTGGACGATGAGGAATCATTGTATGGCAAGCACTGAGAGGCCAACAGTCTCTTCCTCCAATCCTGACTATGAAGGTCAACCTATGGCAAGCACTGAGAGACTGACGGTCTGTTCCTTCAAGTCCCGACTATGGAGAACACCCTATGGCAAGCGCTGAGAGACTGACAGTCTGTTCCTTCAAGTCCCGACTATGGAGAACACCCTATGGCAAGCACTGAGAGGCCAAAACAATATGTTCTACCATAGCCGATAGCTTTAGCATTCAAGTTTACAGCATTCATATAGCGTAGCGTTTACGTATCTTGTGCACAAGTACTAGCTTCACAACCGGTAAGGCAAGAACTGAGAGGCCAAACCGTTGTTTTAGCGTGGCAAGCATATAAAGCATACAAGGTTTAAAGCATTCTGAGCATTTCAAGCATTTAGTATATATGTATGTATGTAGCATTAGCATGGAATCGTTAGCATTTAGTGTTAGCATTAGCATTATCAGGTAGCATTAGCATAAAGTATTAGCATTTAGCTTTAGCATTAGCATGTAGCATTTAGCATTAACCCATATCATTAGTATTAGCATCTAGCATTTACCCTTAGCATTATCATTAGCATCTAGCATTTACTCGTAGCATTAGCATTAGCATAAAGTATTTAGCATATAGCATTTAGCATCAACCCATCATATTAGCATTTAGTTTAAAGCCTTAGCTTTTAGCTTTTAGAATAAGTGTAACACGCATAAGCATTTGTATTAGCATTTTGAATGAGTATAAAAGCATCTATGCATCAGTTAAACATTTGTTTAAAAGGTGTGACATGCTTCTCAGTCCCGAAGTAAAACTCAAAATAGTTTGAAAAGAGACAATGAACTCACCTGTGTTGCTAAGTATAGTTTACCACAGATAATCCGCGCTCTTTGATTATAGCTTAAGTATATTCAACACCTGGGTTGTTTTAAGAGGTTCGAATACGATAAGTCGCTATAATAAACGCAAAATAGGGTTTCGGTCTCGGCGTGCAACTATGTGTCCTATATTACTAATGAGTTTTCTAAGAATCTTTCTAGTTAGTCTAATGCATTACTCATAAATGAAACCCGTGAACCCGTAGAATTTAAGTGAGTATTTGTAAAGGAATTTGTTTTAACTAAATCTTAAGTTAGAAATCATTTAATTAATCAAAGAGAGTTTAGTATAAATTTTCATTTAATAAAATCATCAAGTATTTTAAGAAAATCATAAATTGGTTTTATTAGGCTTAAGTTAATCCAACTTGATTAACTCTAAGCCTAACAGTTAGTTTTAGCTTACTTCGTTTTCTTGAATTGTTCGTGTATACTACTTGGATTAGAAGGTTCAACAGAACCATCTAACTTAGTTGTATTTAGAATAGCTTTTCCTAAGTATTGAATGTTAACAACTAACAATCACACTTAGTTAGATTCTTTGATCTTGCAATTGATGCTTCGTGTTTGTTATAGCTCATATCATTAATGTTGTTGCATAAACCTCTTGTTTAACTTCAACCCCTTTTGTTCTGACGAAAAAAATATATATGTTTAACATTTGTTTAGGAATGTATGTATGTCTTAATTCGTAGCATAAACCACTTACAAGTTCATCACCTTTGTTTGCAAAGGATTGAGTTTGCTTATTATTAGGAAACCCTAATAGTTTTTCCCATGTACACAAACACCCACATACACTTCGGCCACCTTGCATGCATGGGAGATGGCCGATCTTATGGATGGTCACACGAATGGAATATCCGAGTGAGAGCTAGCTTGGCCGAATAGACTTGGCCGAAGGAGGTCTGCTAAAGTAGGGAGTCCCGACCGAATGGTCTTAGCCGAAGGAGGCTTTGCCGATAAGGTTAGGCTGCATGGGCTGTGGCCGAGCGAATGGCCTTGGGCCGAATGTGGTCTACCGACCGAAACAAGAGCTGGGTCGACATAATGAGCTTTGGCCGAATGTGGAGCGATCGAATGGATGTCTTTCGGCCAGGGCTGGTCATTCGGCTGTTCGAACTCAGCCCTATGCAACCCTTATTCTCGAGCTAAATGGCTAGATAAAAGAAGGGGTACTTTTTCCTACATCATATCTAAGTGATTGTGTGGTGTTTCCCTAAAGCATTGAGTGTTTTAACCGGTTGAAAGAGGTGGGTCGAACCAAGGGTTAGGAAACCCTAAAATCGCAACAAAAACCATGATTTTACCTCGATTTGACTGGATAATAACTCAGATCCTTTGTACTTCTACGATCTACGTGTTGGTGTGGTCGTTTAGACACCAAAATGGCTTGATATGATTAAGAAATGAGAGAGTTAGAGATGGTGATTATAGAGAGAGAGTATAGAGAGAGAAAGAGCCGAATTTTGAGAGAGAAAGAGGGTGTAATGGCTGGTTGGTGGGGGTTGTTGTGGCATTAAAAGCCATTCTTAAATGGCTTTAGTTTCCCCGGGTGTGTTCGGGTTCGTTCGGTTCCGCTCGATTTCGCGTGGAAGCGTCGTTTCTGTTTCGTTTTCGAGACAAACGTCTCGGTTTTAAAATAAAGTTTACTAAATAATTTAGGTTGTGATTCCTAATAAATTACCTAAATATCTTTTGTTTTTTTTAAATTTCTGAAAATGTTTAAGTTACAGTTTAAATCGAATCGCGTAGTTGTCGCGCGTATTCGTTCGAATCGTCACCCGTACGAACACGACAATAACTACGCTTTTCAATATGGTTTTCTAATTATTGGACATCATTCGGAACGTTAAACGTTTAGATGTATTCGTACATATCGTCACCTATACGAATAATCCGTCCGTTTAGCATTCCTGTAACGACATCCATTCATGCTTTGTTTTATTCAACCTCATATACGTTTATACAAAGCATCATATCAATAAGCATTTGTCTGTAAGTTCAATGTTGACTGATGTGTTTCTGACTGTTAAATCGTGAGATTTAATCAGATTTTAGAAACGAAAGCTAGTTCAGTGTTAAGCATCAAAGTGTTAAAAATAGTTCACGTAGTCTGTACCTGTTACTGTGCAAGCTACTGTTCATATCACTATTTCGGTATGATTCCGGCACTAATGCTACATATCATCAGTGCCGGAATAGTACCGGAACAGCGATCTCAAACAGTATCATGAACAGTAATCAGGTACGCACTTTATGCATTTCAGTAAATTTAACATTCATATCGTATATCATTATCATTTCATGTACGAAACAGTGAATTCAGAATCATTTCAGAGAAACTAAACTCAGTAAACGTGGTTCATCAGCCAGATAATTATCGGGCAACACAGAACCATCACGAGATTATGTGTTAGGATTTTATTATGTATAAACGTATGTGAGGCCTTACAGAACAAAACAACACGGATGTCGTTACGTGAATGCCAAATTGACGGATTATTCGTATATGTGACGATCTGTACGAATAAATCTGAAAGTTAAAAGCTCTGAATGATATCCGATAATTAGAAAACAATATTGAAAAGTATAGTTATCGTCGTGTTCGTACGGGTGACGATTCGAACGAATACGCGCGACGACTGTACGATTCGATTTTAAACAGAAAATTTAATATTTTGAAAATTTAAAATAAAAAAAAAAGATATTTAGTTCATTTATTAGGAATCACATCCTAAGTTGATTTTAGAAATCCTATTTTATAAATCGAACCGTTTTGTTACGAAAACTACGAAGAAACCGGTATTTTACGCGAAACCAATCGAGACCGAACCTACTGGGTGTTTTAATTATTTAATGAGGCATTAAAGCCCCACAACAACCCTCACTAACCCATTTCCTCTCTCAAAATTCGTTTTTCTCCATCTCACTAAAAACCCAAGCATCTCTCTAAGATTTCTTAGTGATTTCTCAATGGATTCGCAAGTTCTTGGTGCCAAAACGATGCTCTCATCACGTAGAACCCGGAAGTACAAGTTACTCAAGCCTTATTTCATCGATTTTGAGGTAGAGATATAGTTAAATTCGGTTTTTGTGTGTGTAATCTTGAATCTTACACCTGATGGTGTTCCTAACCGATCTAATACCTCAGATGCACTTAGATAAACCATTGTAGATGATTAGGAAACCTTAGGAACAAACTTGCAAGGCTTAAAACCGATAATGAAGCTTATGAGAGCCACACATGGTCGACAGGTTCGTGAAGGGTGATGATGCAGGTGGCCGAACCTATATGCGTAACTTCAAGAAGTGGCGAACCTACCTAAGGCTGGATGAACCATTGGTCAGCCGAACCTCACCCTTGTCAGCCGAACCCTGTGATCACTGCACCGAACCTGTTGACAACCTGCAGCCGAACCTGCACCGAACCTATGGTCATCAACCTGTTACCACCGAACCTTCTACTTAGCCGCCGAACCCCCTTATTAACCTAGCCGAACCCTTCTCCCTTGAACGAACCTGGAATCGCCGAACTATGACGAGCGAACCCTATCTCTTGGCCAACCCTTCGACGACCTGAAGCTTAGTCGAACCTATGAAGCCTCTAACTAACTAGCAGCGAACCTAAGGGATTTCCACATGAGGGATACGAACCCTAGGGCCGAACCTCCTCTTTATTTTTAGTCGAACCTTGAGTCTTGAAACACACTGTCCGAATCTACCCATAGGTTCACTGGTTATATTTATCTAGAGTATATTTGTTAACGAAAATGAGGATTTTAGGGTTGTGGAAGATATGGGCGACCATGTACAAGTTTATGCATGAAATGACCTTGTGAGTGCATGGGAATAAACCTAGAATATATGTGTGTGCATGTATAAACGAAAACACTATTGTGAGTGCATGGGGATTTAACATAGATACAAAAGTGTAAAGGTTAATATTTATACCTTCGGGAATTTCATAAGATGTGTAACTAACATAGGGTAGTTTAATTGAATTATCTATGTTGGAGTATTCAAAGGATGTAATGAATAATCATTGGGCTATCAAGACTAGAAATGGGCCTAAGGGGGCCCAATGGGCTTAATTAAGCCCTTCATATGTTGAATGTTATTTTAAATAAAGTAATAATGTTTTAATAAAAGAGTATGGTTTATAAATCTTGTTAAATTGAATTAAATGATATTCTAAATTTATGTTTATCTTAAAATGAAATTTATTAAAAACATAGTAATCAAGACTTGTTGTGACTAGTTATTGGATATGGGTATCTAAGTTGGACTAGAAGATTAAGTCTTAGAAGCACACTAGTACTTAGGACACTTAGTTGCACACCGAGATCAAACCCTAGATACGACGACTAATGCATATACTTACCGTATTCGAAATCCTTAAAACAACTCAGGAACTTAAGAAACCTAAGCAGCAACAACGAGGGCGCATTTTGTGATATATCATTTGCACAGCAACATAGGTGAGTTCATTGCCCTTTTTCTAAACATTTTTGTTTTAAAAACGCGGGCTGAGAAGCATGCGTAAACTGTTTTATTTAAATTGTTTACTTAAATGCTTTTATTTATTATATGTTTTACATGTATATGCTTGTTTATACTTCTAGACTCCTGTCTAGGTAATTGCTATGCAGAATTAACTTACAAGTTAATTAAATTACTCGTACGAGTAATCCTTAAATTCTAAAACTCTAAACAAACCCTTAGTCCATCAAGCACAAATTCAAGAATCCAAATTCAAAGTTGAATCAAAAGAACTAAAGTTAAAGATCAATTGCAATGGAAACTAATTCAGTGTGGTGATCAGTAAATCAAAGGATCCTATTCATAAATCTATAATCATTGTGAAATCATGAAGTTCTAAAGATCAAAATAAAGAGACTCAAGGAAATCAAGAAAATCATAGTTGTGTGTGAATCATTGAAATAATGAAATCATTAAAATCTAATGAAATCATTAATGATTGAGTCAAGGTGGATGTCAGTTGTATGGAAATCAAGACCACGTGTAAAAACATAAAGTCACAGCATAAATAGTAGACTCTTGTAGTCAAGCTATATGGTCAATAACGTGAACTATCAAATGAAATCAAAATCAAAATCAAGAGAATCAAAGAGATCAAGAATCAAAGGATATCCGTAAAGTCCCGGCATGTATAGTAGACCAGTGGGTCAAGCTGATATGGGCATCGTTAAAATCCCGGCACACACAGGTAGACTCCTTGTGAGTCATGCCTGATATGGGTCACATGTGAGAGGGTACAACTTGGACAACCACCAACAACTAAGTCTAATTGATTGAGTCAAATAAGGCCCAATCACCATGTCTTAGTTGTATTTAAATGCTTAGTTATTAGTTTAATTAAACATTTAATGTTATATTTCTACAAGTGCTTTTGGGAAATCATGAATACATGGTAAACTCATGAGATCAAATGTAAATCTATTTGTGGAAATCAGAATCTAAAATGAAGGTGAATGGAATGAAACACTTAATTATCATTAATAACAATATGCTAAGCAGTCCAGTATGTGGTGGGATGGTGGCTGGGGCGGGCGGTAAGCTCGACCCTACATATGTCCTATATATAAGCATACTTGATTGGATAGCATAGGTGTTGTTGATGAGGTTAAGGTTTTCATTTCGGGGGATCAAGGTAAACATTTTCAGGGTAATCAAATTCTATGAATCAATGGTTATGGAATCAAAGTAGTGGAATGAAATGCTTAATTATCACCAGGAACATATATATATGTGGTTTAGTATGTGGTGGACGGTGGCTGGGCGGGGCGGTAAGTTCAACCCTACATATGCCCTATATATAAGCATACTGAACTGGATGGTGTAGGTGGTTAATGGTGAGGTTAAGGTTGTCATTCAGGTTATTCAAATTCATTTTTATAAAACTTAATGAACTCACCAACCATTTGTTGACTTTATTTTTGCATGACTTCTCTGGTGATGAACAGGTCAACTAAGCAGTTGTTGCTTTTGAGCTAGGATTTCAGTTAGAAGACCTAGCATTTTTGGACCTGCATACTTTTGAAACATCATTATACATATTATTTTGTATATATCGTGCAGATGCAAGATAGAAGATTTATGATGTTAACAGTAGATTTACATTGTTAAATTCTGAACTAAACTGAGGTAATTTAACTTTGTAATTCTACTTCTATTTAGCAGTTTCTCATTTATATTTATATATCATGTGCAATGTAACAATCTGATCATTTCGATTATCACCCACGATATCGCGTCCCGTGAACCTTCCGATTCGATCAACCCCGTCGGCTCGGGGTGTGACAGATTGGTATCAGAGCCATGGTTATAGAAAACATAGGTCACTTATTTAAATGGTTTGGCCCACACTATAACCTAGGGACCATTCATGTAGAGAATCTAAGACTTGACTTTATTGCAATGTCTCTTCTATATTCGATCATTGCACTAACTGAAAACTTTAATGGTTATGATCAGAATGTCGCCGAGAAGGCAGACTCCCTCGTTACCTTCACCACCACAAGATTTAGCTCCACATTCATCTACTCCTTCACCACCTAATTCACCAACGCCACTTCCTCCTCCTCCATTTATTCCTCCTCTTCCACTTAACACACCGCCAGGCTCGAGTACTACTCTGCTACTGGATCCTGCTACCATCCCCCTGGTGACACTACTGAGCAGTCAGCTGACTAACCAGCTGAAAGAGGTGATATTGGAGATGCTCAACCATCTTTGTAATGACAGCAACAACACTGGGCATTCATCAGTGGAAGCCAGTGGGAACACTGGCGGGACTTCAAATCACTCCTATAAATACTTTATGGATGTAAACCGCTGACATTCAGCGGTAATGAAGGAGCCGTTGGTCTAATCCAATGGATAGAAAAGATTGAGGCTACTCTGGACCTCTGCAGTTGTCCAGAGCACCACAAGGTTCGTTATTCTGCTGGAACATTCAACAAGCGAGCCTTGACTAGGTGGAACGGCCAAATCAACGCAAGAGGAAGAGAGGAAGCGATGTCGATGACCTGGGATGACTTCAAGACTCTACTGAGAACAGAATTCTACCCCAAGAATGAACTGCAGAAGTTGGAGGTTGAACTCTCCAACCATGTTATAAAAGGGGCTGACCATATGGGGTACACTACTCGTTACCACGAGTTAGTTGCTTTGGTGCTAGACATGGTACCATCTTTAGAAAAGAGGATTGATCGATATGTAGGTGGACTTCCCGCCTACATTCAGGGTTTAGTAGTTGCTGCAAACCCTGTCACTCTGGAGTCTGCTGTGAGTTTGTCTTGGAAATTCACTGACCTTAGGGTAGCCTCAAGAGTTCCGAAGAAAGAGGAAGAAACTTCAAAGAAACCCCATCACCATCAGAAGAAGAAGCAGAAACTCATCAAGAACTATACAGTGGCTACTCCCCATAATCAAGTAGCAGTGGCACAGCAAAATGTGCCCAAGAAACAATACACTGGCCCATATCCTTTGTCTACCAAGTGCCAGTACCACCATGCTACAAGCAACCAGTGCCGTCAATGCACGGGTTGTGGTGACGGCACGGGTTGTGGGAGAAAAGGACACTGGGTCCAACAATGCAGACTGACACCAATCCAGCAGTCAACAATGCTGCTTTAGCTCTCCCTCCACCAGCCAATCATAACAATGGTGGATGTTTCAACTTTTCCGAACAAGGCCACTTTGCAAAAAACTGCCCGAAGAAGGCTCAACAGGCAGTTCAAGCACCTCGTGGAAGAGCCTTTGCCATTGTAGCACCAGCTGCACGCCATGACCCGAATGTGGTCACTGGTACATTTCTCTTACATGACTTTTATGCATCTGTTCTATTTGATATTGGTGTCGATCAGAATTTTATCTCTACCGATTTTGCATGCCAATTAGATTCGATAGAGGAACAGTTAGATTCCCCTTATATCATAGAGGTAGCTAACGGGAAATAGATCACAGTTAGTACAGTATATAGGAATTGCCCGTTGACCCTTAATGGTCATACATTCACCATCGATTTGATACCAATGGAGTTGGGTAGTTTCAACTTCATTGTCGTAATGGATTGGCTTTCTTCTAATCGAGTGTAAGTCATCTGTTCTGAAAAGCTGCTTCGAGTTCCATTGCCGAGTGATCACGTATTGGAAGTTAAAGGGGATCAAGCAAAAAGGAAGTGTCAAAATTATCTCTTGCATAAAGGCGCATAAGTGTCTACAGAAGCAGTGCGTGGCGTTTCAAGCTCATGTGGTGGAAAAGGAGAAGGACAAGAAAAAGATTCAAGAGGTACCAGTAGTGAAAGAATACCCCGAGGTATTTCCTGAAGACCTACCCGGTTTGCCTCCTGCGCGACCGGTAGAGTTTCGTATCGACTTAGCTCCTGGAGCAACTACTGTTGCTAAATCTCCTTACAGGTTAGCACCCTCAGAGATGCAGGAATTGTCTAATCAGTTACAGGAGCTACTTGATAAGGGTTTCATAGACCGAGCTACTCACATTGGGGAGCTCCGATTCTGTTCATGAAGAAGAAAGCGGATCGTTTCGGATGTGCATAGATTATCGAGAGCTGAACAAGCTAACCATCAAGAATCGGTATCCATTGCCGAGGATTGATGATTTGTTTGACCAACTTCAAGGAGCTCAATACTTCTTAAAGATTGACTTGCAGTCTGGGTATCATCAGCTCATAGTTCAAGATGAAGATATACCGAAGACGGCGTTCCGAACCAGATACGGGGATTACGAATTCATGGTGATGCCTTTCGGATTGACTAATGCACCTGCGGATTTCATGGACCTCATGAACCGGGTGTGCAAGCCGTATCTGGATCAATTTGTCATCGTCTTTATAGATAACATACTGATTTATTCTAAGAACAAATCAGATCATGATCAACATCTCAGGAAGATCTTGGAGCTGTTGAAAGAACAGATTCTTTATGCCAAATTTTCTAAGTGTGAATTTTGGCTAAGAGAAGTTCAATTTCTGGGTGATGTAGTCAACAGCGAGGGAATACACGTAGATCCTGCCAAGATCGAGGAAATTACAAACTGGGATACTCCAAAGACGCCGACACAGATACGATCTTTTCTGGGATTGGCAGGTTATTATAGAAGGTTCATCTCGAATTTTTCTAAGATAGCCCTGCCTCTCACTAAGCTAACTCAGAAAAGTGAACCGTTTGTTTGGAGAGCAGAAACAAGAAGATGCTTTTCAGACATTGAAACAGAAACTATGTGATGCTCCAATCCTATCTCTCCCAGAAGGATGTGATGACTTTGTTGTTTATTGTGATGCCTCCCATCAGGGACTTGGTTGCTTGTTAATGCAACGGGACAAAGTTATCGCTTATGCATCATGACAGTTGAACGTGCATGAGAACAACTACACTACTCATGATCTTGAACTGGGAGCTGTAACCTTCGCACTGAAGATTTGGAGACATTACTTATATGGCACCAAGTGTACCATATATACTGATCATAAAAGTCTGCAACACATCTATGATCAGAAGGAACTCAACATGCGACAACGACATTAGGTTGAACTTCTGAATGATTACGATTGTGCGATCAAGTACCATCCAGGAATGGCGAACGTTGTAGCTGATGCCTTGAGCCGGAAGGAACGAGTCAAACCTTTGCGAGTTAGAGCAATGGGAATGAGTGTGCAGACCAGCTTACGTGACAAGATCATTCAGGCATAACAAGAATCAGTTGATCGAGGAAACTTGAAGAAGGAATTAGACTGCGGAGCAGAGAAACAATTTGAGACTAAGTCTGATGGAGTGATCTACTACCAGGATCGTATATGGATTCCAGCGGTAGATGAATTGAGAAACTTATCTTCGATGAATCACACAAGACGAAGTATTCTGTTCATCCAGGAGCTGATAAAATGTATCAAGACTTGCGTGGATTTTATTGGTGGCCTGGGATGAAGAAAGACATAGTCGAGTCCGTCGGTCAATGTCTTACGTGTGCGTAGGTAAATGCGGAACACCAGAAACCGTCTGGTTTACTGGAACAGCCTGAGATTCCGCTCTGGAAGTGGGAACAAATAGCTATGGATTTCATTACCAAGCTACCCCGCACTTCCAGTGGTCATGATACGATTTGGGTTATCATCGATCGTTTAACTAAATCTGCTCATTTCTTGCGGACGTGTGAGACTTTCACGATGGATAAACTGGCAAAACTATACATCAATGAGATAGTGGTACGCCATGGTGTTCTATTGTCTATTATTTCAGACAGAGATAGCAGATTTACATCAAGGTTTTGGCAATCACTACAGAAATCTCCAAGGACGCACTTGAATCTGAGTACAGCTTACCATCCACAAACGGACGGTCAAATCGAACCTACAATTCAGACCCTGGAAGACATGTTAAGAACCTATGTTTTGGATTTCGGTGGGAATTGGGATTCCCATTTACCACTGATTGAATTCTCCTACAACAACAGTTACCACAGTAGCATCGGATGTGCACCATTCGAGGCTTTGTACGGTCGAAAATGTCGATCACCAATCTGTTGGACTGAAGTTGGAGACAACCGTATAACTGGGCTAGAGCTGATTCAGGAAACTATTGACAAGATTTCCCAGATTCAACGAAGACGATAAATTACTAGGAGCAGACAAAAGCTATGCCGACAAACGGCGCAAGCTATTGGAATTTCAAGTGGGAGACCGTGTCATGTTGAAAGTATCCCCTTGGAAAGGTGTAGTACGTTTTGGAAAGAAAGGAAAATTAGCACCACGATACGTGGAACCGTTCGAGATCATTGAACACATTGGTCTTGTGGCCTATAGACTGAGATTACCAGATGAACTCAGTGGTGTGCATGACGTATTTCACGTCTCGAACTTAAAGAAATGCCTTGCTGATGAGTCACTTGTCATTCCGATTCAAGAAATTCAAGTTGATGAACAGTTACACTTTATCGAGGAACCTTTGGAGATTATGGATCGCAAAGTTAAACAACTGAGGCGAAGCCGTATTCCTAATGTAAAGGTTCGATGGAACTCAAGGCGTGGACCTGAGTTTACTTGGGAACGTGAAGATCATATGAAGTCAAAGTATCTTCAACTGTTTGAAGAGGAAGCCGTACCCGATAACACTTTTTAAATTTCGGGACGAAATCTCTCTAACAAGGGGAGACTGTAACATCAGTGCCGGAATCGTACCGGAACAGTGATCTCAAACAGTATCATGAACAGTAATCAGGTACACACTTTATCCATTTCAGTAAATTTCACATTCATATCGTATATCATTATCATTTCATGTACGAAACAGTGAATTCAGAATCATTTCAGAGAAACTAAACTCAGTAAACATGGTTCATCAGTGAGATAATTATCGGGCAACACAGAACCATCACGAGATTATGTGTTAGGATTTTATTATGTATAAACGTATGTGAGGCCTTGCAGAACAAAACAACACGGATGTCGTTACGTGAATGCTAAATTGACGGATTATTCGTATAGGTGACGATCTGTACGAATAAATCTGAAAGTTTAACGTTTTGAATGATATCCGATAATTAGAAAACAATATTGAAAACTATAGTTATCGTCGTGTTCGTACGGGTGACGATTCGAACGAATACGAGCGACGACTGTACGATTCGATTTTAAACAGTAAATTTAATATTTTGAAAATTTAAAATAAACAAAAGATATTTAGTTAATTTATTAGGAATCACAGCCTAAGTTGATTTTAGAAATCCTATTTTATAAACCGAACCGTTTTGTTACGAAAACTACGAAGAAACCGGTATTTTACGCGAAACCAATAGAGACCGAACCTACCGGGTGTTTTAATTCATTTAATGAGGCATTAAAGCCCCACAACAACCCTCACTAACCAATTTCCTCTCTCGAAATTCGTTTTTCTCCATCTCACTAAAAACCCAAGCTTCTCTCTAAGATTTCTTGGTGATTTCTCAATGGATTCGCGAGTTCTTGGTGCCAAAACGATGCTCTCATCACGTAGAACCCGGAAGTACAAGTTATTTAAGCCTTATTTCACCGATTTTGAGGTAGAGATCTTGTTAAATTCGGTTTTTGTGTGTGTAATCTAGAATCTTATACCTTATGGTGTTCCTAACCAATCTAATACCTTAGATGCACTTAGATAAACCATTGTAGATGATTAGGAAACCTTAGGAACAGACTTGCAAGACTTAAAACCGAGAATGAAGCTGATAAGAGCCACACATGGTCGACAGGTTCGTGAAGGGTGATGATGCAGGTGGCCGAACCTATATGGGCAACTTCATGAAGTGAGGAACCTACCTAAGGCTGGACGAACCATTGGTCAGCCGAACCTCACCCTTGTCAGCTGAACCCTGTGATCACTACACCGAACCTGTTAACAACCTGTAGCCGAACCTGCACCGAACCTGTGGTCATCAACCTGTTACCACCAAACCTTCTACTTAGCCACCGAACCTCCTTATTAACCTAGCCGAACCCTTCTCCCTTGAACGAACCTGGAACCGCCGAACAATGACGAGCGAACCCTATCTCTTGGCCAACCCTTCGACGACCTGAAGTTTAGCCGAACCTATCAAGCCTCTAACTAACTAGCAGCGAACCTAAGGGATTTCCACATGAGGGATACAAACCTTAGGGCCGAACCTCCTCTATATTTTTAGCCGAACCTCGAGTCTTGAAACACACTGTCCTAATCTACCCGTAGGTTCGCTGGTTATATTTATCTAGAGTATAGTTGTTAACGAAAATGAGGATTTTAGGGTTGTGGAAGATATGGGCGACCATGTACAAGTTTATGCATGAAATGACCTTGTGAGTGCATGGGAATAAACCTACAATATATGTGTGTGTGCATGTATAAACGAAAACACTATTGTGAGTGCATGGGGATTTAACATAGATACAAAAGTGTAAAGGTTAATACTTATACCTTCGGGAATTTCATAAGATGTGTAACTAACATAGGGAGTTCAAAGGATGTAATTAATAATCATTGGGCTATCAAGACTAGCAATGGGCCTAAGGGGGCCCAGTGGGCTTAATTAAGCCCATCATATGTTGAATGTTATTTCAAATAAAGTAATAATGTTTTAATAAAAGAGTATGGTTTATAAATCTTGTTAAATTGAATTAAATGATTTTCTAAATTTATGTTTAACTTAAAATGACATTTATTAAAAACATAGTAATCAAGACTTGTTGTGACTAGTTATGGGATATGGGTATCTAAGTGGGACTAGAAGATTAAGTCTTAGAAGCACACTAGTACTTAGGACACTTAGTTTCACACCGAGACCAAACCCTAGATACGATGACTAATGCGTATACTTACCGTATTCGAATTCTTTAAAACAACTCAGGAACTGAAGAAACCTAAGCAACAACAACGAGGGCGCATTATGTGATATATCATTTGCACAGCAACACAGGTGAGTTCATTGCCCTTTTTCTAAACATTTTTGTTTTTAAAACGCGGGGCTGAGAAGTATGCGTAAACTGTTTTATTTAAATTGTTTACTTAAATGCTTTTATTTATTATATGTTTTACATGTATATGCTTGTTTATACTCCTAGACTCCTGTCTAGGTAATTGCTATGCAAAATTAACTTACAAGTTAATTAAATTACTCCTACGAGTAATACTTAAATTCTAAAACTCTAAACAAACCCTTAGTCCATCAAGCACAAATTCAAGAATCCAAATTCAAAGTTGAATCAAAAGAACTAAAGTTAAAGATCAATTGCAATGGAAACTAATTCAGTGTGGTGATCAGTAAATCAAAGGATCCTATTCATAAATCTATAATCATTGTGAAATCATGAAGTTCTAAAGATCAAAATCAAGAGACTCAAGGAAATCTAGAAAATCATAGTTGTGTGTGAATCATTGAAATAATGAAATCATTAAAATTTAATGATATCATTAATGACTGAGTCAAGGTGGATGTCAGTTGTACGGAAATCAAGACCACGTGTAACAAACATAAAGTCCCGGCGTACATAGTAGACTCTTGTAGTCAAGCTATATGGGCAATAACGTGAACTATCAAATGAAATCAAAATCAAAATCAAGAGAATCAAAGAGATCAAGAATCAAAGGATATCCGTAAAGTCCCGGCAAGTACAGTAGATCAGTGGGTCAAGCTGATATGGGCATCATTAAAATCCCGGCACACACAGGTAGACTCCTTGTGAGTCATGCCTGATATGGGTCAAGTGTGAGAGGGTACAACTTGGACAACCACCAACAACTAAGTCTAATTGATTGAGTCGAATAAGGCCCAATCATCATGTCTTAGTTGTATTTAAATGCTTAGTTATTAGTTTAATTAAACATTTAATGTTATATTTCTACAAGCGCTTTTGGAAAATCATGAATACATGGTAAACTCAAGAGATCAAAAGTAAATCTATTTGTGGAAATCAGAATCCAAAATGAAGGTGAATGGAATGAAACACTTAATTATCATTAACAACAATATCCTAAGCAGTCCAGTATGTGGTGGGACGGTGGCTGGGCGGGCGGTAAGCTCGACCCTACATATGCCCTATATATAAGCGTACTTGATTGGATAGCATAGTTTTTGTTGTTGAGGTTAAGGTTGTCATTCCGGGGGATCAAGGTAAACATTTTCAGGGTAATCAAATTCTATGAATCAAAGGTTATGGAATCAAAGTAGTGGAGTGAAATGCTTAATAATCACCAGGAAAAATATATCATGTGGTTTAGTATGTGGTGGGACGGTGGCTAGGCGGGCGGGAAGTTCAACCCTACATATGGCCTATTTATAAGCATACTGAACTGGATGGTATAGGTGGTTAATGGTGAGGTTAAGGTTGTCATTCAGGTTATTCAAATTCATTTGTTTTAAACTTAATGAACTCACCAACCATGTGTTGACTTTATTTTTGCATGAGTTCTCATGTGATGAACATGTCAACTTGTTGGACCGATTTGAAGCTCGGAAACAATCCGATTCCAATGTAAAACTACTCGACAGCCTCTGGAATACTGCGGAATCCTATTCCAGGGTTTTCCAATCGAAATCAACAGGAACCGTGGTGATCCGAGGTTGTAGGAACAACGTGGAAGCAACGATCGAACACCACGGGTTGAGAATCGAACTTAGACGATCACTAGCCGCTCAAATCTCCTAGGGTTTTGACACTTGAGTCTCAGGGAAGAAGGAGGGCTCTGGAAAGTTAGGGTTGAAATGATTTGAACTTGTATATATAGGCAGTCGACATTCGGCCGAATGAGAGGCCGAAGCAACTCATTCGGCGAATGGCATCTGTCGAATGATAATTCAGTCGAATGAGTCATTCGGCGAATGACTCATTCGCTGACTAGACATACTCTGGTTTGATTCGGCGAATGACTTCATTCGATAGAGTCATTCGGCCGAATGAACCATACTCATACTCAAATATATAATAAATCAAATCAACCAATAACACAATCATTTAATCAATATTAAACATTAAGATCAATGTAGAAAGACAACTTCCATTAATAATTTCAACATTACATGATTAGAGTTTACAAAACTGAACTAGGGACATTACATGTATCAACAAACTCCCCCTTGGACCTAGTTCAACTCTTGGAAGTGTCTTTCTTCAAATACTTAGCCGAGATCGCTTTCCAATCAGCTCCAGCATGAACCTTTAAGCATATGCAGATTCGGATCACTCTCATAAACTGAAGTGCTTGTTCCATATCCTGTACGTCGAAGAAAATCTGGTGACGATACAGTGCTATAACATCTTTGTGGGACAAGTTAGTCAACCACATAGGATCAAAAATCCTAACAGTCTCCCACTGTTTGTCTTTGCACAGAACTATCACAGCCTCACCAGTTCTCCCATCATAGTACCACCATAGGAAGCCATCCATAAAGTCTTGTCGCATCTTCCACAAGGGAATCTTCTTCAAAACTCTAGGGGGAAGCCACTTCAGGATAACTTTGTGCTTGCTAGTATCACCATCAATCTCGGGTAAGTAATATCGTTCTGGCTGTTGTGGTTGAAAGTTCACCCATCTCTTCCGGTATTCATACTTGATCTGTCGAGAAAACCAAGCAGACATCCCAGAGTCATCACTGTATAGCATGTTCAGACGTGCTAACTGATTTACTTCGAATCCAGGCAACGTCTTGAAATCTTGTGGGTGTTTGAAGTAGTCGATCCCTTTCTCTCTCTTCACAGCGTAGCAACCAAGATCATGGAAGTATGCCCAGCTAAGAATCTGACCTCCAGCTTTGTAGCCTTTAGTCCTATAAACCTTCTTGTGTGTAGCTGGCATCTTCTCGGTGCTTTGCTTCTTCAAAATTCCCAATACGCTGCCCATTCCTCTTTCCTTCTCTTTCTGTCATCTGCTTCAGCCTTGCTTGCCTCAACTTGTTCTTCCAGATATCTAACCAAAAGATCCTCTGTTTCTTGATCAAATGGTTCAGTGAATGTAGGCAGCTTGTCTTCAGCCGATGTGTACTTTGGGTACTCTTCGTCTATACTATCTTCCAGAATCACCTCATCAACATCATCAAATGGTTCTGGTTCAGGCTCTTCAAAAATGGGAACTGAGGTGTCATCAGTAACCACGTCATCAGGATTCAACCTGAATAACTCAGCAATTTGTTCTTTGGAGAGGCAGTGAATGATCTCTCCCTCCTCTTTGTCATAGCTGACCGAGTGCTGTATAATGCCCTGAGCGTCCAAGATCATAGTCAACGTCTCATCTAGCTGACGTCTCAAAGGCATAGCTTCTACTTCCTCGGTCGCTGTGGGTTCATCTGTCTTTGTAGGAGGAGGTTGAGAAGAGGCTTTCTTCTTATCATTGGCTCTCTTGGATCGAATCTCTGATGAGGGAGGGGCCTGGTCATCATCGTCATCATCATCAGCACTTGATGAACCAGAAGACCCATTCCCAGATCCGTCCTTGGCCTCATCATCATGATCATGATCATCATCAGACTCATCGTCTTTGTCTGAGTCTTCATAGTCAACATGTTCCTCATCAGACTCTTCTTCTTCGTCTTCATCTACTTCTTTGTCTGAATCATCGGAACGGTTTTCAGCACCTTCTATCCTGGGAGTGCCCTCCTTGGAACCCTCGACAAGTTCAGCAAGGCGAGCATTTTCAGCTTCCAATAGGAAAATCCTCTCGCTGAAACCAGAGGCTGTCAGAGCCAACTGGTTATGTTCATCTATGTACTTGAGTAGTTGCTCCTCTTGCTGAGCAGAACGAGCTCTAAGATCAGCTCGTTGATCAGCTGCCTGCAGCAACAGGACATCCTGATCGTTTATCCTTTGGGTGAGCTGAGCAATCTTAGACTCTTGCTCCATGTTCTTCTCCATCAACCTGAGAACCATATTGTTCAGTGTGCTAAGCTGATCCACAACTGAAACAGTAGGTATGTACATATCAGCTCTTGATGTAGACGGTCCAGAAGAAGCAGCAACATATACTGGCTCATGAATGACAAGAGTGGTCAGAGGGGCAATAGTGGTCTGTGTAAGAACAGCCCTTGACCGCGTCAGTGAAGAAACTGACACAGCTGCTACTGAAGTAACAGTAGTTGTAGCAGCTGAAGTCAGTTCTGACCTCCTTTACAATGAAAACCTTGATCTCTTTCCCCTTCCAACCCTAGAGGATGTAGGCTGAGAGGCAGCAACAGTCACAGCCACCGAAGCAGAAGCAGAAGACCGAGGTGGAGGAGAGATATCAAACTCTGGTATAAACAATGGATCAGTAATATCCTCCATCTCCTCTTCAGTTCTCTTCCTCTTCCTGACAACCATCTTGCCACTTTCCATCACCTTCTCAAAGCCTTCCTCCATAACATCATCAGAGTCGGTGCTCTCTTCATCACCATCTCCAACAGCCCCCTCATCACCAGAGTCCTCTGACTCAGCACTACCTTCAGAAATATGAGGAACAGAAGCATCAACAGAAGTAGTAACAGTAGTGGTAGTAGTGGCCAGGAAGTCTAAATCCATCAATGAATCAATATTAATGTCATCTTCCTGAGCTGTAGACAAAACAGCATCACCACCAGTAACAGCTCCACTCACATCAACCATGCTCATAGTAGCAGCAGTGGTTATGTCACCAGAACTCACACCCATCTCAACAGAAACCACAGCAGCAGTGCTCACAATCACTGTGCTCTCACCACCTCCTGCACCACTAGGACCTGCCTCATCACCACCATCACCTCCATCACTGTCATCTCCACCAGCTGGTACAACTATGTCTTCCACATCTGAATCGGAGTCATCATGCCTCCATCTGCGACCAGCAGGAGCTCGATAATCAGGTCGAGAGAGATGACCGAATAATGATCTGGTGGTTGGCTTCCTCTCATTTCCTCTGTATGACAAGACTCTGTTAAGAGTGGTGTCATTCATGTGCTCTAAACGTATAACATCAGCATTGATCTTGGGAAGATCTGGAACTTGAGCGTCAATGATTTGTTGCAGAAACCGAGGGTACATAAGAAACTTCTTGTCCCCCTTTAAGACCACGTTCTCCTTCATATGAATAAAGATCATCTCTGAGAAGTTGAACGGCTTGTTAAGCACAAGAGCAGCAAAAGCACACTGGATAGTCTCACGCATGTCGTCGAATCCTCCTCGCCTTGATCCGAGACAATGAACTAAGACATGAGCTAGATACTTGAATTGTGGAGACATGAATTCTTTGTTGAGAATGCCCGCTCCAATGTCACCCTCATACTTGCACCTAAGAAAGCATCCGCGAACTAAAAAGCGATCAAGTAGTGATGGCTGATCTGGAAAATCTTGAAACCCACATATTCTCCTGATGTGTTCATCAGAAACAACAATGTCATGCCCTTGAACTTTTCCCCTGATAACTGTAGGCTCGGCCTCACAGTCTATGTCAGCAGATGACCAGAAATCCTGCTGATGCGAATGGTAAGGCACATGAACAGTCGATATAGCAGTGAAGATCCTCGAACGCCTCAGAAAAGTAATAATCTCTGAGTAGTGCTTGGCGTTCGGTGTGGTCAAATCCAGATGAGCACATATGTTGTGCTTAGGGACTTATTTGTAACCTGCCATACTGAACAACAAAAGAAATAGACATGTTAGTACAAGTCAGATATAACAACAAGATGAAATCAGATGAACTTCTGAAATTTAGATCTCAACCATCTGATATGCCGAATGACAGATAATTCTGGCGAACGAATGAGCACATTCGCCGAATGTCATTCGTCGAATGAGTTGCAAATGGTATTCATTCGCCGAATGAGACATTCGAATGAGAGTCATTCGTCGAATGAGTGTCATTCGCCGAATGAGTGTCATCGAATGAAACATTCGTCGAATGTGAGTCATTCCCCGAATGAGCTTCAACGAAAGAGAGTCATTCGTCGAATGAGAGTCATTCGCCGAATGAGAGATTCGCCGAATGACATCATTCGACTGAAATTTGAATTTTAAACCCTTGTTCCAAAAATCAAATCAGTCAATAAAATTTGCATACACACATTCAGAATCGACTGACTAACAAGTTTAAAACATGACTTTTTGGGTTTTAAGTTCATTTCGACAGTTTATTTCTCAGGCGATTTCTAAAACCCTAGAAATCAAAAATCTGTTCAGTTCTTGATGATTTCACGGTTGAAAATGCTTGATAATCGATCTCCAAGTACCTGAGATGAAATAGAACTTGGTTGTCAGAAGCAGGGTTAACAAGAGTAACAGAAAATCGATCGAACTGATAATGTGTGTGAATCGCCGAATGAGGTGTACTCTGATGTAGCGAAAGAGAAAATGGTCGAATGACCTTCATTCGGCCGAAGGACTATTATATAGTCAAGCTCATTCGCCGAATGAGCTAGACGAAAGGTCGGCTGAGACTCAGACACATTCGCCGAATGAGAATTGCGATTGAGACATTCGACGATACTCATTCGCTGAATGAGAATGTTGAATGAGACATTCGACACCTTTCATTCGCCGAATGATGAACACTCTGTATAATTGATTCGGTCGAATGACTCATACACAAAATGAGTTCATTCGGCCGAATGTATGAACTTTACCTCTCATTCGGACGAATGAGAGATGAAAACCTCCAAAACTCAACTTTTTCAACATTTGACATTTTGAGCAACAAACTTTTAACAAATTATGAAGATATGTCTGGTTGGTTCAGGATTCAGATATGACAGACATCCAAATCTACAAATGATCATCTAAAATAAAATTGAAAATAGAAAATCTTTTTGTATTTTTCTGAAACAACCACTACAACTGTACAAACAATAACCAAAAATAAATGAACACATGTTTTTGTGAGAGGTCCATTAATAAAATAACACATATCTCTAATCACATCACATTATCTTCAGTGAATGCTTTACTTCAATCACAATTTCATTATGATATGATTACTGATATATTTGTCCAGACATAAACCGAACAATACATAACTACTAAACAAACTATATGATCACTCATATTTTCTGATTGAGTTTCCCAATTCATTTCACCAATAAAGATCAAAATCAGTTCAAAACTCATTTCAGCAAATCTTAAAACCAGTCATCATGAATTCAATAAGATTCAAACATTTATTATCTTTTTGTATTTTTCTTGTTCTATCCAAATGGATGGCTTCAGCTAGGTCCGTCCCAGCAATATGGCACATGTATGGAATCGAACTTTATTTGTTTAAGTATTTCTCAAGCTTAATACCAGCTTGCATTAGGTTTTCTTCAAGCTTAATACCAGCTTGTTTTTAGTTTTTCATCAAGCTTAATACCAGCTTGTTTTTGATTTTCCTCAAGCTTAATACCAGCTTGTTTTTAGTTTTTATTTGAATGAAACCTCATTTGATTCCATGATGACAGGTGTATGCTTGATTTGAGTCAAAAACCGTTTCTCACTCAAATGTTTTAATAAAATGGATCCCACAGATCAAACTTTCTAAGTTATCACAAGTTGTTTATTCATTTTGTATAGTCAGCCTATCAGTACATCCCATCACAATTCTCTTGTGATTTTAGTTCATACATTCACTTTTGCTTCTATGACATGATAAGATAAATGCACTACTTTATTAAGCAAGACCATCTCAATTTTTAATTTTTCTATTGTTTTTGGTTTTTCAAATTTTCTATTGTTTTTGGTTTTTCAAATTTTCATAATATCTCCCCCTAAAAACCTAAAAATAGAAAATCTTTTTGAGTTTTTGATGATGAAAATAAACTATACATGAAAAAGTAAAAGACTGAATTAAAATAAACAAAGCAAAGACTATCTAATGAAAAGTGATGATCATTTGTTTGACTCAGATGAGGATTGAACTTTATCCTTTTGGAAAACACCATTAGCCAATAACAGATATAAAAATCTGGGTTTGTCAAATGCTTTGGTAAAAAGATCAGCTTTTTGGTGATCGGTGTGAATTTTCACTACATCGATTAATTTCTTTTCAAAACAATCACGTATGAAGTGATATTTAATGTCGATGTGTTTGGTTTTGGAGTGCTGAACAGGATTTTTAGTGACAACTATGGCAGCAGTATTATCAACATATATAGGAGTGTTAGAAAAGTGTAACCCATAGTCCCTGAGTTGCTGTTGAATCCAGATGATTTGAGAACAGCAACTAGCAGCACCAATATATTCAGCTTCACAGGTTGAAGTAGACACCGACGTCTGCTTCTTGCACTGCCAGGTGACCAATCGGTTTCCAAAGAACTGACATCCTCCAGATGTTGACTTGAAATCTCTCTTGCATTCGCCATAATCTGAATCACTATATGCAGTAAGCTCAAAGTTATCATCATTAGGGTACCATAAGCCAAGTTCCGGTGTACCCTTCAGATAACGCATAATCCTTTTGACAGCAATGAGGTGAGATACTCTTGGCTTTGATTGATAGCGTGCACACAAGCAAGTAGCGAACATGATATCTGGCCGAGAAGCAGTAAGATACATGAGAGATCCGATCATTCCTCGGTACAGAGTGGCATCAATTAACTCCCCTTTTTCATCTGGAGTAATCCCGTGATTAACAGCCAGTGGGGTACCAGCAGGCTTGGCATCAGACATACTGAACCGGCTCAGAATGTCACCAACGTATTTGGTTTGATGAATAAAAATCCCTGCCTCAGACTGATCCACCTGCAAACCCAAGAAAAATTTCATCTCTCCCATCGAACTCATTTCAAATTTTTCTTTCATAACCTTCTTGAATTCCTTGCACAGACTATCATTTGTGGAACCAAAAATTATGTCGTCCACATACACTTGCACCAAGAGTAAATCACTGTCCTTCTCATGGATGAATAATGTGCAGTCAATGACACCTCTTCTGAACCCGTTGTTCAGAAGGTGAGTAGAAAGTGTCTCATACCACGCTCGCGGAGCTTGATGCAATCCATATAAGGCCTTGTCTAGCTTGTAGACTTGGTCACGATGCAATGGATCCTCAAACCCGGGAGGTTGACTGACATATATGGTTTTACTGATAACACCGTGAAGGAACGCACTCTTAACATCCATTTGATAGACCTTGAACTTTTTAAAGGATGCATAAGCCAAGAAGATACGAATGGCTTCGAGTCGAGCAACTGGAGCAAACACCTCATTGTAGTCCAACCCCTCTATCTGTCTGAATCCTTGAACCACCAGACGTGCCTTGTTTCGCACTATGATCCCATGATCATCTTTCTTGCAACGAAGAACCCATCGAGTGCCAATGACTTTTGCACCTTTAGGTCTGTCAACCAATTTCCAGACACCTAACTTTTTGAATTGTAAAAGTTCTTCTTGCATTGCATCAACCCATGATTCTTCCTTGAGAGCTTCAGTGACAGTACGCGGTTCAACTTGAGAGATAAAGCAGGAATGAGCACAAAAGCTTACATCTGCAAAATCAAGAATGTCCGCAAGACCACCTGAAGAAATCTGACTTCGAGTCTTCACTCCATCTAAAGGACTCCCAATAATGTTATCTTGAGGATGAATACGATTAATTCTTCCAACAGGATGAGCTGGAACCTCAACCTCAGGATCTAAGTTATTTAGATTCAAATCCTCAAGACCCAGTACAAGATTATCAACAACTGGTTCAGGAGCAGCTGAAGGATTGTCATCTGTGTCTGAGCTGTCATCATTTATCTGTGTAGTAGGAACAGATGCAGATGAAGGTTGAAATGTTTCATCAGGTGCATTCTGTGAATCATACAACATCTGAACTGCAACATCTTCATCTGAATACATGGGGGGCATGTTGAATGAATCAAAGAGACTGGAATAATCAAACATCCAATCTGGCCTTTTTCCAGGTGGGGGCATTGTATATTTCTGAACGTCTACATGGTACCACTCCTCCACATTATGAGTTGCAATGTTGTAAACTCGTTTATTTGGAGTGCTATACCCAAGAAAGTACCCTTCTTCCACCTTTTCATTGAACTTGCCCTGCTCATGTTTCTTAAGCATAGTGCATGGAGCACCAAACGGTTCTAGATACTTAAGATTTGGCTTTCTGTTATGGAGCAGTTCAAAGCAAGTCTTCCCATGTCTCTTCACAATAAGTACCCGGTTCAATGTATAACAAGCATTAGCTACAGCTTCGTTCCAGAATTGAACCGGTAGAGAAGAATCAGCAAGCATGGTTCTAGCAGCCTCAATCAATGTCCTATTTTTGCGTTCAGCAACACCATTCATTTGAGGAACATATGGAGCACTAAATTGTTGCACAATGCCTCTTGCATTACAAAAATTCTCCATGTGTGATTTTTGAACTCCGTTCCATTATCAGTTCGAAACTGACGAATCTTGAGCTTATAAAGTGATTCAATTTTTGGTAACAAAACTTGAATGCAATCAAATGTTTCTGATTTCTCCTTCAAAAAAAAACCCAAGAGTATCTGGAATACTCATCAGTGATGACAAGACAGTATTGATCTCCAGCTATACTCTTCCGATTCACAGGACCAAATAAGTCCATGTGGAGAAGCTCAAGAGGAACATTGATTGAATGAAACTTTTTCAGCTTATGAGACTGCTTGGCTTGCTTCCCTTTCTTGCAGGATACACAGATATCAGACAGCTTAAAATTCTTCAAGCTAACTCCCTCAACCAGGCTATTATGAACCAAATGATTCATTTTGCGTAAACTCAAATGACCCATCCTCTTATGCCAAAGGATTGAATCTTTTTCAGTTGCCTTTGTCATAAAACATGAAGCTGTGGAGGATGTAGTTGAAGCTGTGGCCATATTGAGAACGTACAAATCTTGCTTCCTTGGAGCAGACATCAAAATCCAATCTTCAGGGATCTTAACACCTGCTTGAGAATGTAACATTTTGACTCATCAAATAAGACCTTGTACTCTTTGTCACAAATCTGAGAGACTGACAGGAGGTTGTTTTCCAGCTGTTTAACATATCTGACATTATCAAATGAAACTTGTCCATTCGTCAGAATTCCTCTCCTGTAATAAAACCGCCTTTATCTCCAGCAAAAGCAACATATCCACCCGAACTGCATTCACATTGGTGAGCAGAGAAATATCACCAGTCATGTGTCTGGAAGCCCCACTATCAACGATCCAATTGCTGTTAACTCCAGCTGTTGGGGCAACCTGCTCTGACTCTGATGAAGCAGAAGAGTTTACCATCAAAGCAAATTGAGTAGAGGAGTCATCAGCTTCAGCATCAGAATCTTGAGTGTCTGAATCTGTCAAGCTATCTGATTCTGAATTTGAGACTTTATCATCATTCACCATTGAGTCTTCCTGAATGCTTTCCTCACTTTGATCTTCAGATTGTTGAATCTCAGCAATACAAGCTTTATCTTGTTCTTCTTTATCAGCATTGAATCTGAAATCCCAATTCACCCCTTCATCCTGTTGAACCATTAAAGCTTTACTTGCAGAGGATGAAGATCCAGCTTGAGAAGGAGAATCAATGGGGACTAGTCTCCTTTCTGGATTGGCGGTAGAGGATTTCTGATGCTGAAATGGATTTTTGTTTCCTGCTTTCTTTGGCTGTTTGCACTGCCTGGCAAAATGACCCTTCTCACCACAGTTGTAGCATGTCACAGATGCCATATCAAACCCAAACTTGGACTCCTTGTTTAGATTGATATCCTTCCCAGTTCTTTTAACAAACTCCTTAGCTCTCCTAACCGCACTAGCCAATGCCCACATAATGTCAATTCGCTCCATGTCATCAGGATCAATATGAGAGTAGTCATCATTGGTCAAATATGGATTGTCGATCTGACCAGCAACTAATCCATCATATGAGCTAACCAATGTTGACAAAAGACCCATATGCTCTTTTGCAACCTCTACTGTGACCTTGTCAAAGTTCTCTGTTTTCAGACTGGCGGTAGGCTGATGATGCTCTTGTTGTGAACTTGATGAAGAAGATTGACTGAAATGCATCTGAGTTGTAGATGGAGCCTCAGATGCTTTAGAAACAAAAGCAGTCTTCAGAGGAGCATGAGTTGTGGATTTATCGACTGTGGGAGTGGAGTAGTATAGAGAAGGATCCTGAACTTGCACAACCCTCTTGGCTTTCCATTTGTTCTCTATCTCCTGCTCTTTCAGTTTCTGAATAAAATCATTGATGTCCATATGAGCCAACATCTGGTTTTGCTTGAGTACCATCAAGAAAGACTCCCACTTTGGAGGTAGAGCATCTGCCAAACACTGAATCTTCTCCTGAGTTGTAGTTTTGACCTCATGGTTGAACAACTCACTCAACAAATGATAAAACCTAGCAATTAGTTCATCAAGTGACTCATTACCCACATACATAAAGCTATTGAATTCTTTTCTCAAAGCTTTAGACTTAATGCTCTTCAACGCATCATTCCCCTCATATCTTTGTTGTAAGGCATCCCAGAGGTATTTGGAAGATGTAAATTGTCTAAACTGATGGAAGATGTCTGTAGCAATGGACTGTGACAAAATGGCATATGCTTTCTTCTCATAGTCATACAACTTCCTTTGAGGCTTGGTCATTCTTGTAACAAGCATAGGAGTTCCATCCTCGTTCAAAGGCCTCAAATAACCTCCTTCTATCATCATCCACAGATTTGTATCCACCCCATTGATATGGATCTCAAATCTATACTTCCAATGAGGGTAATCATCTAAAGTCAACAACTTAGGAGCTTTATTGAGTTCCCTGTCTCATTCTCTGTCAATAAGAGAGTCTGAATGCGATGGTTTTGGTTAGCCATGAGTGCTAGATCCTCCATTTGATCAGAAGTAATAACATTCAACACTTAGAAAAATTTCAGGAAAACTGGCGAATGAAGGTGAATGTGGCGAATGTCGGGGACCGAATGACCTGAATATGGCGAATGAATGCTGAGTATGACAACTAGCGAATGGGATGATCGAATGACCTATTCGGCGAATGTCTGATCGAATGAACTCTTTCGCCGAATGAGAGTGGAGTATGAGACTTATTCGGCGAATGAAAAGGGCGAAGGAGCTATTCGCCGAATGAGACCTATTCGGCGAATGGAGAGCTATTCGGCTGAACTTATTCGGCCGCAATTGTCATTCGGCGATCTGGGGTTTTCATCAACGAAAATCGAGATATCTTGTGATTTTGACCAAATCTAAGCACCAAATTTGGTACAGAAGTTCAAGACATGATAACAAAACAATTGGGAAAGAATTTTGACAAATAATCCACAAAAACCCTTGGTTTTTCAATGAAATAGTAACTTGGAACGCAAGAAAAGTAGGGTTTTTGGAAGTTACGAAAATCAGGGTTTTGGGAAACTCAGATCTGATGATTTAGAGTGGAAATCGAGTAGAATCAAGAGCCAAGGCTCTGATACCACTTTGTTGGACCGATTTGGAGCTCGGAAACAATCCGATTCCAATGTAAAACTACTCGACAGCCTCTGGAATAGTGCGGAATCCTATTCCAGGGTTTTCCAATCGAAATCAACAGGAACCGTGGTGATCCGAGGTTGTAGGAACAACGTGGAAGCAACGATCGAACACCACGGGTTGAGAATCGAACTTGGACGATCACTAGCCGCTCAAATCTCCTAGGGTTTTGACACTTGAGTCTCAGGGAAGAAGGAGGGCTCTGGAAAGTTAAGGTTGAAATGATTTGAACTTGTATATATAGGCAGTCGACATTCGGCCGAATGAGAGGCCGAAGCAACTCATTCGGCGAATGGCATCTGTCGAATGATAATTCAGTCGAATGATAATTCAGTCGAATGATAATTCAGTCGAATGAGTCATTCGGCGAATGACTCATTCGCTGACTAGACATACTCTGGTTTGATTCGGCGAATGACTTCATTCGATAGAGTCATTCGGCCGAATGAACCATACTCATACTCAAATATATAATAAATCAAATCAACCAATAACACAATCATTTAATCAATATTAAACATTAAGATCAATGTAGAAAGACAACTTCCATTAATAATTTCAACATTACATGATTAGAGTTTACAAAACTGAACTAGGGACATTACATGTATCAACACAACTAAGCAGTTATTGCTTTTGAGCTAGGATTTTAGTTAGAAGACCTAGCATTTTTGGACGTTCATACTTTTGAAACATCATTATACAGATTATTTTGTATATCTTGTGAAGATGCAAGATAGAAGATATATGATGTTAACAGTAGATTTACATTGTTAAATTCTAAACTAAACTGATGTAATTTAACTTTGTAATTCTACTTCTATTTAGCAGTTTCTCATTTATATTTATATATCATGTGCAATTTAACAATCTGATCATTTTGATTATCACCCATGATATCGCGCCCCGGGAACCTTCCGCCCGACGGGGAATCCGATCCAACCCTGCCGGCTCGTGGTGTGACATGTTACCATTAGTATATTTGAGGATAGGGTACCTTTAGGACAGTAACAAATATGGGTTCTATAGAACACCGAATGGTAGACACAAATAGGTTCATTAATTGATACAAATATAGATTGCAGATACTAATTGAAGAATAACAGAAATGTCAAAATCATTCTTCATTAATGATCAATCAGTTTACAAAGGAGCTCGAATCAGGAGCCATTATTTCGATCACAAAGCATCACTAATTTCTCTCTGTAGACATTCTCTCTCTAAAACTGTGTTGCTGATAGCTGCTTGTCTGTGTATTTTCTTTGTGTTGCCATAATTCTATTACATCACTTTTTGTTTATATGCAATTGGGGCCCATGAAAACATCATAATTGAGGCCCAGAATACAATGTAATAAACAAAGGGGCTATGCTGTCAAAATAATCTTGTAAGCATCTTAGGTGTCATTCCTTGTCAGCAATATTAGTACTCTTATCAACATCAGCAGCATCCTTGTCACCATCAGCACATAGAAGATAGAAAAGTTCCAAGTCATGAAAGCACTGTGAACATTTGCGAATAACAATTTACTTATTCGCAAAGTTCAAAGGTTCCGATGATCTTGGACTAACTTGCAAAAGCTTCATCTACAGAGAACATCAGCTTCAGAAGGCACTAAGTTATTTAGAGAGCCTTTCTTCAAATCTGCAAGCTAAACACATTTGAGTTATAAAGTTCAAAGTTGATCTGAGTGTGCACAAGTTGAACATTCGTAAATGTTTTAACTGTGCAACAGTTATTCATTCGCAAAAGATCTGAGTGTGCACAACTTAAACATTCGTAAATGTTCCAACTGTGCAACACTTATTCATTAGCAAATGATCTGAGTGTGTACAAGTTGAACATTCACAAATGTTCTAACAGTGCAACACTTATTCATTCGCAAATGATCTAAGTGTGCACAAGTTGAACATTCGAAATGTTCTAACTGTGCAACTCTTGCTCATTCACAAATGATCAGAGTGTGGACAAGTTGAACATTCGTAAATGTTCTAACTGTGCAACACTTATTCATTCGCAAATGATCTGAGTGTGCACAAGTTGAACATTCGTAAATGTTCTAACTGTGCAACACTTATTCATTCGCAAATGATCTGAGTGTGAACAAGTTGAACATTCGTAAATGTTCTGACTGTGCAACACTTATTCACTCGCAAATGATCTGAGTGTGCACAAGTATTTGTAAATGTTCTAACTGTGCAACACTTATTCATTCGCAAAAGATCCAAGTGTGCACAATTTGAACATTCGTAAATGTTCTAACTATGCAACACTTAATCATTCACAAATGATCTGACTGTGCACAAGTTGAACATTCGTAAATGTTCTAACTGTGCAACACTTAATTCATTCGCAAATGTTGCATTATCACAAAAACATTACCTGTGAGCAATAACATCATTTGAAGACACTGTTAAATAAATTAGTGCTACAATATGTCCATTTGTTCTATCAAAAGAATATAAGTATGTTAGTATCTTATAATAAACAAGTTAAAAATCATCAACTTAATACCCAACAATCTCCCCTTAAGGATGATGCTTCAAAAATTATTTTATTATACAAATGATGTAAGAATTTGAGTACCTTCATTATTTTGGAATGTTAAGCCCTGTCAACCTGTTGTTCCAAAATCGGCTCTAAGAACGACATTGCACATTGATTTATGACTTGGGAGAAATAGTCAGTTGGTTTTTCAAAATCATCAGCGTAGTATTCAACTTCTGTACTACTCATCTTCATAATTGTTTCTTTGCTCAAGGCCATAATTTTAGATTTTGTGGTAAAAACAATGTCTGCTTGACTTGAACTATGTACCCTTAGGTTTCCATCTTTATTTATAGACATTCTTGTAATATTTTCAATTGTGGTGGGAAGGATGTTCAAGTCAGACATAGCTCTTCTGGTGGCAATTTTTTCATATACAGTTTCCAGAACTTTTATTAAATGAAAGAATATACAAAAATCTGCCTCAGCCAATTTCTTGAAGACTTTGTCAAATTTCTGTTGATCAAGAAACATAATATATGTGAGATAAAGAAGTTTTAGCTCATAAGGGGTGAAAAGATAAATATCACTATTTTCTTTTCCATCTTCCCTTCTTTGTAATACCAATTCATATTCAGTAGCATCATAGAACCATGATGTGATAGGATATGAATTCTGATCTCCACATATGCTTTTAACTCTGTATTGGACCTTTACATTCTTGTAAGGAAAGAATCCATTCTGATATCTTTCTTCAAGTTTATTTTTCTTTACTTTTTCTGGAATGAAGTGATTATTATCCTTTAAATTGCTAAGGATTTTGAACATGTGCTTATCCATTTTCTTTCTCTTTGTAAAATTATGAAGAGATGCATCAAATTCATATCCTCGTGGATACCAACCATGATTTACCGAATGAAGAGATCACCAACTTCAAATAGATCATGGTCAGCAATAGTAATAATGGTGTTTGCATAAAAGAAGAACTTTACAGGCCCATTTACTCTTTTGATGATGAATGCATCCCAGTCAAAATCATACTTCCATGCAATTATTTTCGCATTACTGCTTCTTTTACTTTCCATGGTTTCAATTAGCTCGTCAAAGGTTTGTCCCTCTTCAATAATTGTCCTGGCATATTCTCCCATGGTATCCAAATCTGGAAACCATTTTCTTGCATATGTATTTGTCAATTTTGAAGGAGCTTTGATTTTAGGTTTGGTATAGGTTGAAGAAGATGCAGCTCTAATAGATGTAAATCGTGTGTATTTGGGCTTTTTGAAGTCCAGGATAATCATCTTCTTTTGAATTTTCTCTACCTCAAATAAGGCAGTTACCTCTGTTATCAATCTTTTTTTTCACATGAGATGAGCTTCTGGTACGATAGTTTCTCAAAGTAAGAAACTCTCTAAGTTCAACATCACTCATTTCATTAATCTCTTTAAGTAGAGGAGGAGGCTGTCTTTCTGCTTTCTGTTTCTCAAGTTCAATGGATTTCTCATATTCTGTATCAATTTCCCCTCTATGAAGCTCTTCATATTTCCAGCTTCTTTGGCTAATTATTAAGAGGTCATTTTTAATGCTTGCTCAGCTGGATAAACATTTCTTATTAAGAACATAACATGAGCCATATGAGGATCCTTCTGAGCTTCTTATGAGAATTCAGCTACAAAAGCTTCATCTATCTTTTCTTCTGAAATGTCATTATCTTTTAACATGTATCCTCCAGCTATTTCTCCTTCTTCTAGTTTTGATGATTCATCATTTTTATCATCTTGAAAAATACTATCATCACTTTCATCATAATCAACAAGCTACTCGTCATCGTCTTGTTCTTTCAGCTTTTGACTTTCCAATTGTTTTTCAACAACCATATGCTCCTCAATAAATGGAGCAAATATAGCCTTATCAGCTTCATATATTTTTCCTGAGCTTTTATTTTTCTTTTGAAGCTCTTCCTCCAATAGTTCCTCATCAGTTAACTTCATTTTTCCTTTGCCTAGAATTTTTGAAGAAGAGGAGGGAGCATCAGATGTATCAGCAACATTTTCAGCTGTCTTAGCATCAGAATCAGATGTTGCAACCACATTCTCAACAGTCTTAAATGAATCAATAGTTTCAACTTCAATTATCATCCTTTTGATAAGATTCATTTGCTCATCAGTAAATCTTATTACTTTCAATGAGTTGAAATTGAGCAGGGGTTGAATCTTGTAAATAATACTCCCAAATTGGTATGTATCTAATTTGGCAGCAACCACAGGTTGATCGAACTGATAAGTTAGATTGCTTAATTGCCTTTGTTTTGATGATCTATTCATAACTGACGCAATAGCAGCATTGTCATCATTATCATCATCAGAATCATCCGAAATTTCATATACATCATCAGTTGAGTCTCTTTTTCTTTTATCCCCCTTTTTGGGAGCATCATCTTCAAGATCTTTATCATAATTTCTAATGAACCTTGATGAAAAGGAGAGCAGAGAATCAAGAGCATTTTGAAGTGATTTATTTCTAGATTCAAGTAAGGCTATAGTGGAATTTAGTTCAAGAATCTGATGCTGTTGAGATTCAAAAAATTATTTAGTTTTGCAAATTCAGATTGAAACAAAGACAGTTGTTTTGCAGATTCATCGGCATGTAATTTGTTTTTTTGCAAGATCTGATTTAAAGGAATAAATCAAAGATGATTGGGCATCAAAAGTAGCATTTAGAGAGGCAGCCATGGATTTTCTTGCATCATTTTGTTTATTCAAATCAGCAATTTGAACGAGAGCGGTATCTAATTCTTGTTTCTGAGCTGTCAATAATTTGTCTTGATGAAAACAAGAGTCAGAAACTTGATAACTTGTTTCTAAGTATCCTGACAAATCTTGAGATTGCATTTCAATTTTCAGCTCATGTCTCATGATTTGATTCTCTTGCTTTTGTATTTTTCTTTCTGCCATGAGCAATTTCTTTGATCTTGCCCTCAAAGTTTTAAAAAGAAATTGGTTTTGCTGTTTTAATAAAGAAATTTCTTCCATTAATAGAGCAGTTAGGGAGACAGTCAAAGGTTGATTAAGATTTTTTCACTTGGAGATGTGGAAGAGGTAGCTTTTAAAGGAATGGAAGACTGTAAGTGAAGAGATGAACAATGTTTTGTAGATGGATATCAATGAATGTTAGTGTGAACAGGAGAAAGTATAAGTGATTTATGAGAAGGAGAGGAATGTTAATGGATTTGAAGATGCTCAGGTTCTACATTTATAGATTCAGTATCAGTGAGATCCTGTGAATCAGGAGCATATACTGAACCTGAGAAAGCTTGAGGTTCTAGAGAAAGAATGAGTGGAGAAGCTTTCCCGGATAAAATGGATGTGGATGAAGAAGACGTGGAAGGAACTGAAACAATTTTTCCTGAAAAATGAGATACTGACTTAGAAGATAAATGAACTGATTCAATGGACTATTGAGTTTGATATTTAGGATTTGAATGAACACGAGATAGTGAGAACAAAGGATCTAGAGCAACTTCTGCATCACAAGGCATATAAGTGGTTCTTTTTTCTTCAGGAAGAGGAGAAGCTTGGATTTCAGGATGGGTGGAATGTGAAGAGTGAATAGGTTGAAAAAGATTGCTTGAAGATCAATGCACATTTGTGGCATTGGAACATCAATTCCTGATAATGTGTTTTCGGGGTGAGTTCGTTTCATTTGTTTGAAAATGGTCACATTATGATGTTGGATAGAGAGAGCATGATGACCAAATACTGGTATGGAGTGCACATAATAATTTATCAAACATTGGATGAATCTAGGATACATCAGAAACCAATTTCCAGATCCTTCCTGGATGTTTGACCTAAGGCCATTAAAAAGGTAAGATGCCATATTATATGGTTTAGAAATTAACAGGCCGACTATAGCACTTGATAGTTGCATACCAATGTTATTCCTGCCTGTCTTCCATTTTGGCAAGCTGTGCTGAAAATATGTAGCAGATATTTCCACCTTGGGCCAACATTTCCTTTTCAATATGTTTTCCTTCGAATTTGCCTTCATATCCCAGTAAGTTTTGAAAAATGTCCAAAACAGTCTCAGAGTCATACTCATTGGAGCATATTGCTCATCACCTAATCTAAGACAAGAGCGAATAGAATACTTAGTGATCTGAAAGTTGTGACATCCAATCGTAGCAGCAATTTTAGTTTCGTCATCTTCTGCAATCACTTGAGCAGAGTTCCAGAAGGCTGCAGCCATTTCTTTATACAATGTTGGATTAGCAGTCAATGCAAAATGATATTTTGATCTTTTCAGAAATTGGATAACATCTGCATATTCCATTCCATCAGCAGTGTTTTTCCTCAGGAAATGCGCACACATTGTAATCCTTGACAAACAAAGAGAGGCCATTTTTCGGAAAATTGAAATAATAAGTATAATATAAATTAGTAAATTTAATAAGACACTTACTGATTTTGTTAAACTATACTTATTAAATTTATTTCAGATTTTAATAGTTTATTATTTCAGATAAGTGTCAAGTTCAGGGTATAGGTTTTTGCGAACAACAAAAACATCGTTTTGAATCACATTCAGACTATGAATCACTACCTAAAATCAAGTTATCACTAAGAAACTCGTGTTGAAGTAAGATTAATAGAAGATTTTCAGTAAACAGATTGTAAAACGACGGAAGTTTGTTTCCAAGTGAGTGGTTTTTCGACGGTTTTTTCAGTAGAGAAATGTGAGATAGTGAGGAAGTTCAAATGATTTTGAGTTTATTTAAAACACTGAAGCCCACAAAATCTTCTTTAAATTCACTAGGCCACGTACTCAACATGCGATTTGAAAATTTGCAACTTATAATGATAAGTCTTTTGAT
>SZYD01002334.1:0-63136 GCA_009363875.1 Mikania micrantha | reverse complement strand
TATATTCGTTTAACGGTCGGATTTCGAACGACCAATAAGATTAAGAAAAAAATATAATATTTTTCATTTTACAATTTTAAAACTCATCAAAAACAATTCAATAAAACTATTTTACAATTCAAATAATTCGTTTCTCAAACGTAACGACACGTATGTAAAAATACGCGAAACCCAGCATCGAGCGAGACCGAATACGCGGGGAACCTCTCGGGGTATAAAAACCCTAAATATGGCCCATCTTCTGCATGTAATGCAGCCACAAACTCTCTCTCTCTAGAATTTTCGTTCACCATTTCTCACACGAGAACATCACCTGAAAAATCGTTAATAACTTGCTCAAATCTTCGTCAAATCGCGCATATAATATATCAAAACGATCGTCTCGACGAGAGGATGCTTGTAGTACAAAGGATCGAAGCTGTCTCGAAATACTTTTGTCGGAAACTTAGAGAGAAGGTACGGTACTGTAGGTTTTCTACTATTCATTGTCTTCTCCAACTTAGAACCGGTTTCCAGCCATCTTCGCCCACGAGCACGACTCGAAACCAACTTAGAAAGACTTGGGAAACCTGGGTTTGAAGAAACCAAAGGCTGGCAAGGTCAATGGCAGACTGGAGATTAGTATCGGTGGATGAGTTCGGAAACTAACTAGAATCGTCACAAGAGCAGCATGGTTGTTCATGTGTCGATATTAACAGTCTCGACAAGGCTCCATTTCAGCCAACACCCTCCAATATTGCTAGTGTCGAAGACCTCAAGGTTGTCCAAACCAAAGACCCCGTCTAACATACCATGTTCGAAGCCGGCTGTCGACATTAAGCCCCATCGATACTGATAGTATCGATGGGCACCACCTTGGGTAAAAACCCATGTTCTTTCGATACTATCATACTAAAATCACCATTATACAACCTCAAACCAATGACGATGACTAGATCCAACTGATCCAAGTAAACTGAAATCAAGAGCTCATCGAAGATGATAGTACCGGGGGGGCATCCATAGAATCTAAGCACCCATCGATACTAATAGTATCGATGGGCATGAACTTAGTATCTAGCGGACATCTTTTGATATTATCAGCCATTAAATCGTATAAAATTATTTTAATGTATCAACATGATCTTAACCAAGAATATCCAAAGTGTTTAAAACATATGAACATGGGGATTGGACGGGTAACCAAACTTAATATCGGTGGGCCTCTTTTCTGTCTTGGGCAACTGATACTAACAATATCGACTCACACCCATCACTTGGCAGTCAATATTAGCACAGGTCCATCCTTCGTGTGTTTTAAACTCTATGATAAAACAAAGCAATTCGTTAGATCAATTAACAAGTAAGCCTAAAAGGTCAATAAGGTTATTCTAACCCTAATTTGATCCAAGTGATTGGGGATTGATCTCATTCTAGTTGAGTTTAACTTAACTTAAGAATAAGGTCATAATATGATCACAAAGGTTTAAACGCATAAGTCTTTTCAAAGTTACATGGAGAACAAAGGATTATCAATTTCTTAAAATACATGTTATTTATTATGCATAACAGACGTATGTATAAGATAACATGACACATTATTTTTATAAATCAAGCGTTATCAAAAGATTTAATCCCGATGTCTAATTTCACAAAACATTTTCTAAACATGAGAACAAGTTATTCAAGACGAAATTACTAACAAGATACATAAGTCAACCAAGTCACAGAAGTCAATAAACCAATCAAAGTCTATACAATCATAAATCTCATATTATATGTATTATTACAATGATATAGGAATCAGTTAGAAGTCTTGTTGCTTGCTACTTGCTACTTGTTCTGGTTCAGAGTCTACTGCTATAAGGTGAGAACAATTGCCCCTCTTTTACTGTTTTACAACTGCTTTGGGGTGGAACACGATACCAAGCATTCTTTATACAATCCTATTTCATATACACGATTCATACTACTTTTCAATCATTACAGGTTCATTTTACAAACTCAAGGGATTTCTCTACTATTTCTAAAATGAGTTATCACGTATTAAAAAAGGATTTATCAACTGTTTAATGAAATGTGTTATCAGCTGTTAAACATTTTCTACTAAAAGATTTAATAAAAAGGTTCTCGAAACTGTTTTACTACAGTTTAACACAAATTGGTTTTAAAAATGTTAAACACTTTTAATGGATAAATTTTATAAACTCTTTTACTGTAAACTTGGGTTTCCGATAAAATATTATTATATAAACCTTGCTATTATACAAGGACACTATCATTGGTATACAAATCAAGGGTTTAGAACAAGGTATTCAATCAAGAGTTTTCATGATGGTATTCAATCAAAGGATTTCAAATCATGGTATTCAAACAAGGTTTTCAAATCATGGTAATCAATCAAAAGTATTTAATCAAAGGTTTTCAATCAAAGTATTCAAAAGCATGGTGTTCGTCATTGTAAGCAGACTTATACACTCATCAAGACACTTAATCAACCTTATTCTTAATCTTATAACGTTAGGACTGGGTGATCACAACAAGGGAACGTGGGACACATTTTGGTTACGCCAAGGCTGTGGTTAGTGTCTAAATACGTTGTAAACCCTAACTGCAGATTGGATGTTTTTCGGTAATATGGATTTACTGCTAATTAACTTTACCAGCATAGGTCATATTGACCGGCTACGTCAACATGGAGATTGTCTTTCGAGTAAACTCGTTAGTACTTCTCGTGTTGAATGTGTTTGTTGACTACATTTTTCTTACTGCAAATGTACTTTGGGACTTGATTATATGTTGGCTTTTCTAGTAGACAGCCATTCGACTGTTTGTACACGTTATTCTTACTTGATGATATTTTTTGTTACAATTTAACTGTTTTATTCATATGTTTACAACTGCAGATTCATATTTTCAATTGTTAAACTTTTGTTCTCACCAACTACTTTTGTAGTTGACAGTTACTTTTCCATTGTTTCAGGTAATCAGGTTTAGAACATTCTCGAGGAAAACTTAGGAGACCATTCTAAGATAGTACAAGATGAAGAAACAAGCTAAGACGGATTAGAAACACACTTAATCCTGATTATTTAATTGTCTTGTCTGTGTCTTTTGTGTAAACAATATTTTGGGTCTATAGTTGTCATTCTTTTGGTAGATAGTTAGAATGCCTATAACTAAACAATTTTCTAAGATTATGAAACTTATTAATGCATTGTGGTTGTTCTTCTTTCAATACTTGTGCATGATTCAACCACCGGTTATGAAGTCCAAGATTGACGATGTTCTAGTACAATTTTCAGTTGATGATTTACGGGCAGCTCTTCAATTTCAAGATTCTAATGAAGATCCGTTGAAACTTCCAAATGATCTGATCTATGGAGTGTTCAATAGGATAGGCTACAATGGCGATGTTACAGCTTCTCAGCTTGCCAAGAAACATTTGTTTGGCCAATGAAGATATATTTTCCATGTTGTCATTGTGTGCCTGTCAAACAGAAAGTCAGTAGTTTATACATTATCCATATCTTTTCAGTGTCTCATTGCTGCACTAGTATTGAACAAACCATTCAATATTAGTTAGTTAATCCTTGACTTGATGGTGAAACAAATTACTGCAACATAGAAGGAGAGGTTTTTGCAGTATCCTCGTTTTATCACTTTGATTCTTGATCGTTTATATCCACAGTTAAGCTAGACTGGTCCGATTATTAAAATCACTGTGTTGAATAAACCTATCTTCTCTGACTAACGACCATCGCCTTATTTGGTCATGTTCTTGATATTAATTTTCAAGAACCCGAGAATTATACCTAGTCTCATGTTTAGTCTCTGGTAGCTGATCAACAACAACATTATGATGAACAGGAACCAGAACAAGCAGTTGCTGGTGGTGTTGAAGTAGAAACCACTTCATTTGTTCTAGTTTCTGCATCTCAACATACTGAGGAGGTTCATAAACAATCTGAGGTTGCTACTTTTGTTTTTAAGAAGATGTGTTGGATACATCAAGCTCAGATTCTAATTCTGATTTAGATGATGATGATGATGCTGAAGACGATGATGCCAGTGGATACATTAAGCAAGAGAACTTATGCTGAAATCATTAGTGAAGCTCGTTAGGAGGATGTAGCTGCAAAGAAAAAGAAGAGATCTGAAGATAATGATTCTGACTACATTCCGCCTGATACGGAATTTCATTTTGATTAACATGTTCATACTTCACTTTCAGCTTCTTATGCACAAGTTTCTACTCCACATGTTATTCCTATTATACAGCCATGTACTCCACCGGTTATCTCTATTGCAACATCATTTGAATCTCCTAACATTGGGGATATCTTACTAATAGTTTTGCAACTCAATCCACTCTAATTTTAGCATAGTTCATGAGTTGCAATCTGAAAACATCAGTTTGAAAACTAGGGTAAATTCCTTGGAAGTGACAGTTGCTGATCTTACCAAACAAACTTCTTTGATTATTCCAATGCAAGATCGCTTGGATACTTAACAAGCTGAAGATGCAGCTAGTAATGATTATCAACATGTAGTCAACAAGATGGATTTTGCTTCATTTGCTACAATGAACGCTAAATTTTCGAATATGACAAAGATGGTCAATTCCCTTCATGATAATGCTTTCCAAGTGTTCAAAGATCATTATATTCCAAGTGTTCAAAGATCATTATACTCAGATTAAGGGATTTAAAGCACAAATGATGAAACCTTCATCTCAGGGGGAAACTAGTTGTTGAGCTGAAGCGATTACACCATTTACTGGACCTAGAAATGATGATGATGATAAAGATGAACAAGGTGTTCCATACACTAGTAGTGATCCTATGACTGTAAACAAGGAAGGAATAACATCTCAGGGAGAGCCAGCTGGTGCAACTTCTTCACAAGTAATGCCTGATGACAAAGGCAAAGAAAAAGTTCAAGACGCAAATTTTGGGAATAGTTAGTTTGCTGATCAAGATGATATGATTATTGATGCCCTTGAAGATATTGATGATTATGATCTTGGGTACAATGATCAAGATGATGGTTATTATGATCATGACATGGATCGAAGGTTTAATGAAAAAGTGTATCATTTTGTGCATAGATTTGAACATATGGATGATGTTCCTGATCAAGAACTAGAAGAAGGCGAATGGTTTCCAGTGAAAGAAGTTAGAGATCTTTTCATGGATCTGAATTGGGAAGAAAAAGTGATTAAAGAATCAGTTGAAAAGTTGATTGTTGATTGCTGATTGTGTGATTCAATCAACTAAAGATGAAATGAAAAAGGTTCAAGATGCAAAAGATACAATAAATGAAGATTCATTTAAGAGTTTTACTACAGCAGAGGTTATACAACTTGCTAAAGATGATTTAGCTAATGCTCCACAAATTCCAACTCTTGAGAAAAAGTACAAGAACAAGACAAAGTGTGTTCGAAAGATATTAGCATGGAAATTGGAGACTAAAAGCAAGTTGTTTATAATCAAGAGAATTGATGGAGTTCAGTATTTAAAGAAATCAATTAAAAGCTTTCATCAATTTCCATTATGTGAATTTAGAGTATTGGATGAAATAAGGTTAATCAACCATGCAAATGATTATATGGCACATCTAATTGAGAAAACAATAAGAAAAGAGGTTCGAACTATGAAGTTTGGGTTATTAAAAACTCAGAAGTTGAAGAAGATACCAATTGATGGTAATTTAGATTGGATTATCAGAAAATGGAAGGTGTGTTATGAATTCAAGCTGGTTAAGTCTTTAAAAATAATTCCTCTTTTAAAGCTTAACGTAGGTATTATGGATAACCTCCACCGATGGTAATTAGATGGTTATACTTATGAAGATGTTTTTTAAGATATAAATAAAGCGGAATTGTGCATAATATTTGATCATATCCACTAGATTAATCTTTCAGAAGATGATTAGAGGAAATTGTTAATAAAGAAAATTCAGTATCATAATGATCAAGAAGGCGAACCAATGCAGTTCAAGAAGGTGTTAGATGTATGTATCAAGCATATGATTTGTGCTGGTAGTCATCTACCCTCTCAGTGGAAAGAATGAAGACCAGCACTGAGCTGTTGCTAAGGGGGAGTCTGTTTGTACCTGATAGCATCAGCTTCAGTTGTTGAATTGAAGACTGAAGATTGCAGCTGAGTTGATGAGAAGATCTTTATGATTATTGTATTTGTATTGTTTTAGTCTAATATTATTTTGTTTTGTTTGATTTTGTTTTGTTTTGTTTTGTTTTGATTTTGAAAGTTTGTAAAATGTTGAATCATTGATACTAATAGTATGGATAGGATACCATCGATACTAATAGTATCGACAGATTGCCTATAAATAGCTATGTTTTTATACAATCAGGACGATCTTAGACATAATTCTGATTTTCATAAGCTTGTAATTCTCTCTGACAGTACAAGCTCAATTCTAGTGATTAATACAAGAAGAGTGGATTTCATTCATTGTCTTGTTCGACTACATTATATTTGATACATTTTATATTTGTTCAAACATGATGTTATGGATTCCGCATGTGATATCAGGTTACAATAGATCCTCTAGATCCTAACCATGGACATATAGTTCTTTCCACACTAGTTGCATAACCCTGCTTCTTCTCTTTTCAGCTTCTTCCCAGAAAACCCTCGTTTTTCTGTTCTACCTCTCTTGGTCCCGAGGGACCATTTTGCTTTTGATTCTCCTTTGACCGATTCGGCCTCCATCACATCATCACACATTATTCAACTAAGATCCACAGACGAATCAAACGTCTTTGGGGTGTTTGCCTTCACATGAATCCGGGCCTTTGGAGGCAAACCCTCCATATACAGTTTCACCCTTTGCTCCTAAGTAGCAACCAGATGAGGAACGAGCCTTGCCATCTCATTGAACGTGGATGTGTAATGCCTGTGGTCCAGATTCCTCGGTTTTAGAACCAAAAACGCTCTTCCCACCTTGTCCAATTTTTTTCTTTGACAGAACTGCTTCGTGATCAGTTCCTTCAAATCCTCCCAGCTCATCTTCTCCTCATCTTCCACACTTTTTGATTGTTTGACTGTATTCCACAAGTGCAGTGCCTCCTCGATAAAAGAGTGAGCTGCAAACTTTACAGCCTAATCGACTACGCACTCACTTATGGAGATGACAACCTCCATTGCCGATATCCAGTGGCAGGTGGTCACCGCCTCCTTCTTCCCATCAAAGGATAGTGGGTTGCTATCACACCCAGAGCCGGCGGGCTGGATAGACTTTCCCTTCGGGCGGAATGGTCCCAGGGTGAGATATCATGTGATAATCGGGATGATCAGATTGTATACATAGCACAACATTTGAGAATAACTAAGCACAATAATAATAAAGTAGGATTACAAAGTTAAATTACAATTGGCACGTCTGATAGTTAACCGATGTAAACCTATCCAAATGAATCATGAGTTTACTATCTTGTAACTGTACAACATATCCAAAATATGCATTTCCAAAACCTACTAGGTCCTCTATATGGACATCCTAGTATGCATCCTAAAATCTTAATCTTAATCATGTCCATCAGCTAAGCAAAACATGTAAGAAAACAAAGTTAGCATATGGCTGGTGAGTTCATAAAGTTTTATATTTGAAAATGAATTTCAGCAAACTTTTAAGAGTAAGAAACTTAAACTAAGTAACAGCAACTATCTTATCCAGCAAAGTATGTGTCACACCCCCTGCACCGCGTGTGGAATCCACGGCACGGTGACGATCGATGGTTGAATCATGCACAGGTATAGAATAAGAACAACCACAATGCATTACTAAGTTTCATAGAGTTTAGACAGTTGTTTAGTTACAGACATTCTATCTATCTACCAAAAGAATGACAACTACAGACCCAAAAATATTGTTTCCAAAATAAGACTCAGACAAGACAATCAAACAATCAGGATTATGTGAGTTTCTAATCCATCCTAGCTTGTTTCTTCATCTTGTTCTATCTTAACTATGGTCTCCTTAGTTGTCGTTGTGAAGCTCTAAACCTGATTACCTGAAACACGTGAAAAGTAACTGTCAACTACAAAAGTAGTTGGTGAGAACAATAGGTTTAACATTTGTAAATATGAATCTGCATTGTAAAACATATGTATAAAACAGTTAACGAAAATAACATGGATAGTTGCAACCCAAACTAACATGAAGTAAGATTAACGTGTGCAAACAGTCTAATGATTGTCGACTAGAAAAGCCAACATATAATCAAGTCCCAAACTACGTTTGGAGTCAGAAAAATTAGTCAGCAAATGCATTCAACACGAGTTGTACTAGAAAAATTAGTCAGCAAATCCATATTACCGTAAAGCATCCAATCTGCAGTTAGTTTTTAAAACAAATTTAAACGCTAACCGCCGCCTTGGCGTAACCAAAACGTGTCCCGCTTTCCCTTGTTGTGATCACCCAGTACTAGCGTTATAAGAATAAGAATAAGATCGAATAAGTGTCTTGATGTGTGTATAAGTTTGTTCACAACGATGAACACCATGCTTTTAAGTTTTTAAGATTGAATCCTGTGATTGAAAATCTTTGCTTGAACACCCATGATTGATTTTCATGACTTTGAAATCCTTTGATTGAATACCACTATGAAAACCCTTGAATGAATACCTTATTTGAAAACCTTGATTTAACCCGGTGATAGAAGACCCTTGTATAAATACAAGGTTTGAACAAAAACTTTTAATAAAACATTTATTTAAAAGCAGGGGTTATAGTTTAAAAGCTTTTAAGAGTTTGTAAAACTTAATCTTTCTAAGTGTTAAACATTTATAAAACATTTTATAGAAAACCGGTTTTAAAATAATTTATAAAATTCTTTTATAAAACTTTTAAGTTGAAAATGTTTAACAGTTGATAACTCATTTAAAACTATTTGAGAAATCCCTTAAATTTGTAAAGTGAACCTGTAATTGTTGAAAGATAGCATGATTCATGTATATGAGATGTTATTGTATAAAGAGTGTTTGGTCACGTGTTTCACCCCAAAACAGTCGAAAAACAGTAAAAGATGGGCTAATGTTCTCACCTGACAGCAGTAGACTCTGATCCTGTACAAGTAGCAAGTAGCAAGCAGCAAGGCTTCTAATTGATTCCTATGTCATAGTAATCATACGTATAATATAAGATTTCATTAATAATGTTTTAGACTTTGATTGATTAATCGACTTATGTTAACCGGTTGACTTTTGTTCTTGTTAGTGATTACTTCTTGGATAGCTTGTTCTCATGTTTAAAAATTTTGTATGATCTTGAAAGACATGATTGAATCGATTGAATTAACATTTGATTTATGAAAAATATGTGTCATGTTCTTTTATGCACAACTGGTTATGCATAAAGAAAACATGTGTTTATGGGTATGATAAACCCTTGTTTAACTTGTAGCTTATTGAAAAGTTAAAGTGTTTAAAGCTTTTGTATTTATATCGTGATCTTATAATTAGGTTAAGTTAAACTTAAACCAAACGAAATCAATTCATATTTACTTTAAGTCGTATTAATGTTAGATCACTCTTAACGACCCATAAGGCTTAAATGGTTACTTGCGTTTTTATTAGTGTTGGATGTTTAACAACCCGTAGGTTTAGAAGCCATACATGGATTTAGAGATCTAATACCGACATCCTTTGTGTTTGGGTAACAACCAAACTTAGCAATATCGACCATCTTAGGCTCAAGAGAAAACCATTGATATTGATAATATCGATGGTTTCCGATCTCTTCGATATTAGCTTATTTACCCATCCCATATCCATGCTTCTTTGTCCTAAACCCCTTTTGATTAACTTGACTAAAATTTTGTTAATCCATAAAAAACATTTTGTAAATTTTCTTAACTTTGAGTTGTCAAATGAGCTGTCATCTATTTAAAACTATTTGTTCTAGTATTATTGATAGATTATCTTTTGCTAGGTGCAAAATTGATGATAAATTCGGCCAAATCATGGAGGTTATCTCCACCTATCTCTATCTCAAATTTGCTTGTGCTGACATCAGAGTTTAGATCATGCCATTAATTGTTATGGTCGATGGGATCAAAGGAAGAAAATAAATATAAGAAAAAAAACCCACTTGAACCAAGGTAATACCGATCGACATTATCATATCCATGGTTATCAATTTTTATGGCATCCATCGGTTCTATAACTCCCAACCAATCCTTGACTCAGATTTTACTAGGAAATGAAATCCATATTTGTTAATATTAAAACCTGGCTAATACTGAAGCTTCCAGATCAGTTTTACTTCAAATATTCCACCAAGACCTTCGACATTATGGTTTTCACCATTTCAAGCTTCAATATTAGTTTCACGATTTCACCCAACTTTCTAGCCCTTTCCCAGCTCTCAAGCACTCAACCAAAGGTTTTCTAAACCTTCCCAAGCTATTTTCGAACTCAGGTCTAAGGTTTAGGAGGCTGGGAACCTGCTTTGAAGACAAGAAGATGATGAATAGTGTAAAGTTCATCAGATTAGTACCTTCTCTCTAAGATTCCGGCCAAATCACATCGAATTAGCTCCGATGCCTTGTACTTCCAGATTCCTCTCGTCGATACGGTCGTTTTGATATATTATACGCACGATTTGGTTAAGAAACGAAGAAGTTATGATCGAATTTGTGGGTGGATTCTAGGGTAAAAATGGTAGTCGGGAATTTAGAGAGAGAAAACGGGATTGGCTGCAATTTTTGAAGAGAAATGAGGGATTTTAAGGTTTTTATGTCCCGGGTGATTCCCCGCGTGTTCTGGTTCGGTCTGGTTCGGTTTCGCGTATTTTTACGCGCTCGACGTAATGATTACGAAATCAAATATTTTGAATTATAGAATAGTTTTCTTGAATTGTTTTTGATGAGTTTCAAAATTGTAAAATGTAAGATAAAATATTTTACTTATTTTTACTTTTCATTCGTAGTCAGACCGTTAAACGAATATAATTACGTGTATACCCGCAATTACGTACGTTTTTGGTCGTTTTTTGCGTATTTATTGATGTTTACTCGTAATTATAAGTTCAACCTTAATATTATTACGAATCGTCACCCATAATAATACTCAGTCTCGCTTATGTATTACGATTTGTTTATTTGATTTGTTTGTCATAATATTTGTCATAACACTACACACTAACACTATCCTATTACACCGAACTCAGTATATGTATAGGGCATACTCAGAGTCCAGCTACCTGCCTTATCTGCCGCCAGTCCACCACTGTTTCGATATAATACAATACTGTTCTTGCCTAGCGTAATCGAATGTAAATAAATAATACATACTTGTTTCTAGTTAAATAAGATCCTATAACACACAAACATGAACACATGAATCACATTGACAGATTGAATATAAATACACATTGTTCTATCACCGTTTACGACTACCATGACTAAATGCCCAGATGTTACAGTCTCCCCTAGTTAAGGGAATTCGTCCCGTAGCCGAAGGTACTGTAAAAAGATGAGGGTACTTAAATTCACGTTCCCAGGTGAACTCAGCACCACGTTAGCCCTTCATCGTACCTTTACGATCGGGATACGGCTACGTTTGAGTTTCTTGACTCCATGATCCATGATTTTGACCGGACGTTCTATGAATTGCATGTTGTTTTGAATTTGAATGTCTTCGAGTGGAATCTGAACATCATGTTCCGCCAAGCATTTCTTAAGATTCGATACATGAAACGTATCGTGAACATTACTTAGCTCCACCTGAAGTTTGAGTTTGTAGGCTCTGGGACCAATCCTTTCTAGGATCTCAAAAGATCCAACGTACCTTGGTGGAAGTTTCCCTTGGTGTTCCGAATCGGACAATGCCTTTCCAGGGAGAAACCTTGAGTAGAACTCGGTCACCGACTTGAAACTCAAGCGGTTTCCGACGTCGATCAGCATAACTCTTCTGCTTATCCCTTGCGGCCTTAAGCCTTGATTGAATGATTGTGATCTTGTCTGTTGATTCTTGAATAAGTTCAGGCCCAACGACCTGTGAGTCACCAACCTCGGTCCAACAGACCGGTGATCGGCACTTCCTTCCATATAAAGCTTCGAATGGTGCACATTGAATGCTTGTATGATAGCTATTGTTGCATGAAAACTCGATAAGTGGAAGGTGAGTATCCCAACTCCCACCGAAGTCGATCACACAAGAACGAAGCATGTCCTCGAGTGTTTGGATTGTCCTTTCGCTTTGACCGTCGGTTTGGGGATGGTACGCCGTGCTAAGATTAACACGAGTTCCCAAAGCCTTTTGCAATGATTGCCAAAAGCGAGAGGTGAAGCGACTGTCACGATTAGAAATGATTGATGTTGGAGTACCATGACGCGCGATGATCTCGTTTATGTACAAGGTGGATAACTTCTCCATTTTGTAATCCTCTCGGATAGGGAGAAAATGAGCAAATTTGGTGAGTCGATCGACGATCACCCAAATCGAATCGAAACCTCGCGGAGTTCTCGGCAACTTGGTTATGAAATCCATGGAAATTTGCTCCCATTTCCATTGAGGAATTTCAGGTTGCTGCAGAAGTCCCAAAGGCTTCTGATGTTCTGCCTTGACTTTTGAACACGTTAGACATTTCCCAACATACAATGCTATGTCTTTCTTCATTCCAGGCCACCAGTAAGATGTTTTTAAGTCATGATACATCTTATCGGCTCCAGGATGAACTGAGTATCGCGACTTATGAGCCTCATCACATATGAGTGTGCGCAATTCTTCTGACTTTGGAATCCACATGCGGCCATTAAGGTATAAAACCCCATCAGGTCGAGGTTCTAGTTTATCCTCAACTCCGCAGTCTAACTCTGCCTTCAGTTGACTGCCGATCACTACTTGTTGTGCAATACGAATCAAATCTTTCAAGTTTGGCTGTGTTTTGATCTCCATGGCTTTTACACGAATTGGTTTGACTGGTTCCTTACGACTAAGAGCATCCGCCACCACATTGGCTTTACCCTGATGGTAATGAATCTCACAGTCGTAATCAGTTAGAAGCTCAACCCAACGCCGTTGTCTCATGTTGAGTTCTTTCTGATTGAGAATGTGTTGCAGACTTTTGTGATCTGTATATATGACACATTTTGTACTATAAAGGTATTGTCTCCAAATCTTCAATGCAAAGACCACAGCTCCTAACTCAAGGTCATGAGTAGTATAATTCTTCTCGTGAACCTTAAGTTGTCTAGAAGCATACGCAATCACCTTGTCTCGTTGCATAAGTACACAACCGAGACCGAGGTTTGAAGTATCGCAGTAGACAATGAAATCATCACTGCCCTCTGGAAGACTAAGGATAGGGGAGTTGCATAACTTCTGTGTAAGGAGTTGAAATGCATCTTCTTGTTTCTGGCCCCATATAAATGCTTGACTTTTCTGAGTCAGAGTGGTAAGTGGCAACGCTATATTTAAAAAATTCGCGATGAACCTTCTGTAATAACCTGCTAAACCCAGAAATGAACGAATCTCCGTTGGAGTAGATGGGTATTCCAGTTCTTAATCGCTTCAATCTTTGCTGGATCTACGTGTATCCCATCTCTGTTAATGACATGCCCTAAGAAATGAACTTCTTTTAACAAGAATTCACATTTAGAGAATTTAGCATAAAGTTGTTCAGCTCTTAGTAGCTCTAAGACTTTCCTTAAATGATCCTCATGTTCTTGCTCCGTCTTGGCATAAATCAGGATATTATGAATGAAGACGATAACAAACTAATCTAAGTATGGCCTGCAGACTCGATTCATCAAATCCATGAATACTGCCGGTGCATTGGTCAGTCCAAATGGCATAACCACGAACTCGTAGTGTCCATATCGAGTCCTAAACGCAGTCTTTTGTATATCCACATCATTTACCCTCAACTGATGATACCCGGACCATAAGTCGATCTTAGAGAAGCAAGTTGCCCCCTGTAATTGGTCAAATAGATCATCGATCCTAGGTAGAGGATATCTGTTCTTGATTGTCGACTTGTTTAGCTCATGGTAGTCGATGCACATACGAAACGAACCATCTTTCTTCTTGACAAAAAGAACCGAAGCTCCCCATGGAGAGAAACTCAGTCTAATGAACCCTTTGTCAAGAAGTTCCTGATGCTGACTTGACAGTTCTTGCATCTCAGACGGTGCTAATCGATATGGTGACTTCGCCACTGGGTTCGCTCCAGGGACGAGATCGATTCTAAACTCTGCTTGTCGGACTGGTGGTAGTCCAGGCAAGTCTTCTAGAAACACTTCCGGATAATCTCTGATGATCAGAATGTCTTCAACTGTTTGCTTTTCAGGTTTCTTCTCTACCACGTGTGCCAAAAAGGCGTGGTATTTCTTTCTCAAATACTTCTTGACCTTAATGCATGATACAATCTTCAGTTCACGACATGGTTTTTCACTAAAGAATCTTAACGTTTCGCCGGATGGTAGAGGAATTCGAATAAGTTTCTCCGAGCATACAATTTCGGCTTTGTTTTTTGACAGCCAATCCATTCCCACTACGACTTCAAAGCTTCCGAGTGTCATAGGAATAAGATCGATGATGAAAGAAAGGTCGTGTAATCTTAATTCACAACCAATTATTATTGAGTTCACCATTATGGTCTTACCATCAGCTACTTCTACCGTGTATGGACCAGCAAGTATAGATGGTTGTATATTAAAGAATGATGCAGTAGTGGCAGAGACAAAACTTTTATCTGTGCCGGTATCAAATATGATAGAAACATGATGACCATTGATGAGAAATGTACCCGTGACGACTGCCGGCTCCTCACGTGCTTCGGTAGCTCCAATAACAAAAGCATGTGCAGTGGCTGTAGCAGCTTCGTTGTTGAGACGTGGACACTGGTTTCTGAAGTGTCCCTCTGCTCCACAGTTATAACAGGCTTTTCCACCTGTAGTAGTAGGAACAGTGGTAGTGGTAGCAGTAGCAAGATGAGTGGCTCTGCATGTTGCTGCCAAGTGTCCAAATCTTCCACACTTGAGACATTTTCTGCATGGAATAGTGGGTAAGTGTTGGTATTGGCTCTTTGTGCAGAGTGGGTACGGTCCAGTATACGGCTTTCTGAATGTAGCAGGCTGTGGAACAGCAGTATTGGGAGTGGCTTGAATAGGTGAAGTTATAGTCATGGCTGCAAAGTTCTTTATTGTCTTCTGTTTCTTTTTCTTGTGTTGGTGTTGTTCGGGTTTCTTGACTTCATCAATTTGTGCCCTCTTGTAACCTTTACGAGTGAGTACACCAGCTTTGACATATTCTTCAGTAAGAGTAGCACTAAGACGAATTGCCATCTCTAAAGTAGTGGGATTACTTCCCATAACATTTCCCCTGATAACTAGGGGCAATCCTTCAATGTACTTCTCTATCTTGCGGGATAGAGGAGTAACCAGATGTGGAACCAAGATACACAACTCATGAAAGCGAGTTGTGTACTTAGCATTTTCCCTACTGTCTTAGGCCAAACTCCACATTTCGACCTCCAGCTTTTTCAGTTCATGACGTGGGCAGAACTGTTCCACAAGTAATTTCTTGAAACTTTCCCACGGTAAGGCCAAAGCAACCTCCCGTCCTCTGGTGTTCTTCTCAGAATTCCACCAAGTGAGAGCGCCCTTGTGAAAAGCGCTTGAAGCCATCTTGACCTTTAGGTTTTCTATACATCCGGTGAAGTCTAGGATATCCTCAATGCTTTCCAGCCATTGTAGTAGGCCGGTGGATCCCTCAGTACCAGCGTACTTAGGAGCCTTAGCATCATTGAACTGCTTGAAAGTGAAGTTAGCAGCTCCAGTGGCGTTGGTGTTTGAACTGTTTGCTGAATCACTGGTACTTCCTCAAAGATTCTGGGTAATATCAGTGACCATGCCCGGAATGACCTCCTTCATGTGTACGGCGATAATTTGGGCAATTTTGTTGATCTCGTCATCGTTGCCACTTGTCGAACCCTCGGCGTTAGTTTCACGTCGAGGAGGCATTCTACGAAGAGAAGATCAAAAGCAGGTCAGAAATGATAAATTTCACAATTGAATTCATAAAATAAAATTAGTAATATATCCATACTACCAATATTATCATTCAATTGTAATATGAGCAAGTACACATAAAAGTAGTTAACATATAACAGTTAACCGGTTAGTATACTTTTCAGATGATAATGTACAAATTTTCATAAGATTACCCCACCAAACCTACACACTGACACTTTCCCGGTATACCGAAGATAGCTTATATATAGGGCATACGTAGGGTCAAGCAAAATGCCCGCCCAGCCGACATCCCATCACAATTGTATTGATTCACATACTTGATTGATTCTCAACTGATTGTATCTCATATGGTTATGATTGTGTAAACCATAGTTCTTAATTAACTTGAAATCAAGACCTTAGGTTTTAGTATATGTGTCCTAGGTTAATTATCCTAGGTTACCAATACTTACAGTATTGAGCATAATGATCTCCTAGTGTGAACTTCAACTAAAGAATACTGTTACACAGGTTCTAAGTTATGAAGTTCTAATGATGATAAATACATGATAATGATAACATGATGAGAATTTTCAAATAAAAGAAACTAAGATAACATGATGAGAAGATAGCTTATATATAGGGCACACCCCCTGCGCCGCGCGCGGTATCCACGGCGCGGTGACGATCGATGGTTGAATCATGCACAAGTATTGAATAAGAACAACCACAATGCATTACTAAGTTTCATAGAGTTTAGACAGTTGTTTAGTTACAGACATTCTATCTATCTACCAAAAGAATGACAACTACAGACCTAAAAATATTGTTTACAAAATAAGAATCAGACAAGACAATTAAACAATCAGGATTATGTGAGTTTCTAATCCATCCTAGCTTGTTTCTTCATCTTGTTCTATCTTAACTATGGTCTCCTTAGTTGTCGTTGTGAAGCTCTAAACCTGATTACCTGAAACACGTGAAAAGTAACTATCAACTACAAAAGTAGTTGGTGAGAACAATAGGTTTAACATTTGTAAATATGAATCTGCATTGTAAAACATATGTATAAAACAGTTAATGAAAATAACATGGATAGTTGCAACCCAAACTAACATCAAGTAAGATTAACGTGTGCAAACAGTCTAATGACAGTCTACTATAAAAGCCAACATATAATCAAGTCCCAAACTACGTTTGGAGTCAGAAAAATTAGTCAGCGAATGCATTCAACACGAGTTGTACTAATGAGTTTCCTCAGAAGACAACTTTGTGTTGACGTACCCGGTCAATACGACCTATGCTGGTAAAGTTAATTAGCATCAAATCCATATTACCGTAAAGCATCCAATCTGCAGTTAGTTTTTAAAACAAATTTAAACGCTAACCGCAGCCTTGGCGTAACCAAAACGTGTCCCGCTTTCCCTTGTTGTGATCACCCAGTACTAACGTTATAAGAATAAGAATAAGATTGAATAAGTGTCTTGATGTGTGTATAAGTTTGTTCACAACGATGAACACCATGCTTTTAAGTTTTTAAGATTGAATCCTACGATTGAAAATCTTTGCTTGAACACCCATGATTGATTTCCATGACTTTGAAATCCTTTGATTGAATACCACTATGAAAATCCTTGAATGAATACCTTATTTGAAAACCTTGATTTAACCCGGTGATAGAAGACCCTTGTATAAATACAAGGTTTGAACAAAAACTTTTAATAAAACATTTATTTTAAAGCACGGGTTATAGTTTAAAAGCCTTTAAGAGTTTGTAAAACTTAATCTTTCTAAGTGTTAAACATTTATAAAACATTTTATATAAAACCGGTTGTAAAATAATTTATAAAATTCGTTTATAAAACTTTTTAGTAGAAAATGTTTAACAGTTGATAACTCATTTAAAACTAGTTGAGAAATCCCTTAAATTTGTAAAGTGAACCTGTAATTGTTGAAAGATAGCATGAATCATGTATATGAGATATTATTGTATAAAGAGTGTTTGGTCACATGTTTCACCCCAAAACAGTAAAAGAGGGGCTAATGTTCTCACCTGATAGCAGTAGACTCTGATCCTGTACAAGTAGCAAGTAGCAAGCAACAAGACTTCTAATTGATTCCTATATCATAGTAATCATACGTATAATATAAGATTTCATTAATAATGTTTTAGACTTTGATTGATTAATCGACTTATGTTAACCGGTTGACTTTTGTTCTTGTTAGTGATTACTTCTTGGATAGCTTGTTCTCATGGTTAAAAATGTTGTATGATCTTGAAAGACATGATTGAATTGTTTGAATTAACATCTGTCATGTTCTTTTATGCACAACTGGTTATGCATAAAGATAACATGTGTTTATGGGTATGATAAACCCTTGTTTAACTTGTAGCTTATTGAAAAGTTAAAGTGTTTAAAGCCTTTGTATTTATATCGTGATCTTATAATTAGGTTAAGTTAAACTTAAACCGAACGAAATCAATTCATATTTACTTTAAGTCGTGTTAATGTTAGATCACTCTTAACGACCCATTAGGCTTAAATGGTTACTTGCGTTTTTATTAGTGTTGGATGTTTAACAACCCGTTGGTTTAGAACCCATACATGGATTTAGGGATCTAATATCGACAACCTTTGTGTTTGGGTAACAATCGAACTTAGCAATATCGACCATCTTAGGCTCAAGAGAAAGCCATTGATATTGATAATATCGATGGTTTCCGATCACTTCGATATTAGCTTATTTACCCATCCCATATCCATGCTTCTTTGTCCTAAATCCCTTTTGATTAACTTGACTAAAATTATGTTAATCCATAAGAATCATTTTGTAAATTTCCATAACTTTGAGTTGTCAAATGTGCTGTCATCTATTTAAAACTATTTGTTCTAGTATTATTGATAGATTATCTTTTGCTAGCTGCAAAATTAATGATAAATTCGGCCAAATCATGGAGGTTATCTCCAGCTATCTCTATCTCAAATTTGCTTGTGCTGACATCAGCGTTTAGATCATGCCATTAATTGTTATGGTCGATGGGATCAAAGGAAAAAAATAAATATAAGAAAAAAAATCCACTTGAACCAAGGTAATACCGATCGACATTATCATATCCATGGTTATCAATTTTATGGCATCCATCGGTTCTATAATTCCCAACCAATCCTTGACTCAGATTTTACTAGGAAATGAAATCCATATCTGTTAATATTAAAACCTGGCTAATATTGAAGCTTCCAGATCAGTTTTACTTCAAATATTCCACCAAGACCTTCGACATTATGGTTTTCACCATTTCAAGCTTCAATATTAGTTTCATGATTTCACCCAACTTTCTAGCGCTTTCCCATCCCTCAAGCACTCAGCCAAAGGTTTTCTAAACCTTCCCAAGCTATTTTCGAACTCAGTTCTAAGGTTTAGGAGGCTAGGAACCTGCTTTGAAGACAAGAAGATGATGAATAGTGTAAAGTTCATCAGATCAGTACCTTCTCTCTAAGATTTTGGCCAAATTACTTCGAATCAGCTCCGATCCCTTGTACTTCCAGATTCCGCTCGTCGATACGGTCGTTTTGATATATTATATGCGCGATTTGGTTAAGAAACGAAGAAGTTGTGATCGAATTTGTGGGTGGATTCTAGGGTAAAAATGGTAGTCGGGAATTTAGAGAGAGAAAACGGGATTGGCTGCAATTTTTGAAGAGAAATGAGGGATTTTAAGGTTTTTATGTCCCGGGTGATTCCCCGCGTGTTCTGGTTCGGTCTGGTTCGGTTTCGTGTATTTTTACGCGCTCGTCGTAACGATTACGAAATCAAATATTTTGAATTGTAAAATAGTTTTCTTGAATTGTTTTTGATGAGTTTCAAAATTGTAAAATGTAAAATAAAATATTTTACTTATTTTTACTTTTCGTTCGTAGTCAGACCGTTAAACGAATATAATTACGTTTATACCCGCAATTACGTACGTTTTTGGTCGTTTTTTGCGTATTTATTAATGTTTACTCGTAATTATAAGTTCAACCTTAGTATTATTACGAATCGTCACCCATAATAATACTCAGTCTCGCTTACATATTATGATTTGTTTATTTGATTTGTTTGTCATAATATTTGTCATAACACTATAACACTACACGCTAACACTATCCTATTACACCGAACTCAGTATATGTATAGGGCATACTCAGAGTCCAGCTACATGCCTTATCTGCCGCCAGCCCACCACTGTTTCGATATAATACAATACTGTTCTTGCCTAGCGTAATCGACTGTAAATAAATAATACATACTTGTTTCTAATTAAATAAGATCCTATAACACACAAACACAAACATGAACACATGAATCACATTGACAGATTGAATATAAATACACATTGTTCTATCACCGTTTACGACTACCATGACTAAATGCCCAGATGTTACAGTATGCTTATATATAGGGCATACGTAGGGTCAAGTCGGGCCGCCAGCGCACCACATACGAGACCGCATATGATATTGTTATTACTGATAATTAAGAGTTTCTCTCCCTATCGATTTCCACATTCAACATAGTTTAAAGTATTCTGGTTATCCAATTCCAATTCACTAGATTTCATAAACCAAGTTTGAGATCACCATTATAAGCGACTGAAATATAACTCGGGTTACTCATAGAGTTACCCATGAGGATTAAGAGTACCAACTTACAGAGATGTCTTGGGTGTAACGTTCTGCATCGGTGCGTAGGTAGAAGATACCCATCTAGAGACACAAGGTATACTGAATGGAATCATAATCATCCTAGCCACACGTTACTAAACATAAAGAATTGACAACAAAGAACACTCAATGACTAGTAGGGGTTGACACCATGTCAACACGCGGCGGCCAATCAGTCTGGCTTACGAAGTCCTTGTGAGTATTGGGTAATGAGTATTCACGTACCATGTGCACATGAACCTGCTTAAAAACCCGGATCCGATCCGCGTATGCCTCATCCTGGGCACACCAACCACTTATATGAGTTTAATGTGTGAGTATAAGTATTGTATGATTTTGTATGATAAAGAACATGTTTGAGAAACTATTTGTATGAAAAAGTATTTGTATGAGAAATTATATGTTTGAGAAAGTATTTGTATGAAAAAGTATTTGTATGAGAAAGTATATGTTTGAGAAAGTATTTGTATGAAAAAGTATTTGTATGAGAAATTATATATTTGAGAAAGTATTTGTATGAGAAAGTATTTGTATGAGAAAGTATTTGTATGGAAAAGTATTTGTTTGAGAAACTATTTGTTAACAATAGTTTAAGATGAAATCATAGTATTTTCTAAGAATAAACATAGAAACATTGAAAAAAAATATTGTAAACAAGTATAGATCTCAATAGTAAACAAGTTATAAAACATGACAGTATCTCAGTCCCGTAGTAAAACGAAATAGTTTGAAAAGGGACAAATGAACTCACCTGTGTGTTGTAGAATACTTGAATGAACTAAGAATGCGCACGCTCGTTTTTTGTATCAGTGTTTACTTCAACACCTGATTTCATGGATTATCGTTTTGTAATGTAAGTTATTCTTGTTGTCTGATATTGTGTTTAGGTCTAAGTGTCACACTCCGAGCCGGCGGGCCGGATCGAGTGTCCTGTCGGGCGAAATGGTCCCGGGGTGCGATATTGGGATGATAATCGGAGTGATTAGATTGTTACATTGCACATGATATAAAATGAAAAAAGCGCTAAATGAAATAAAATTGCAAAGTTAAATTACATCAGTATCGTTCATAATTTAATAATGTAAAACTATTAATGACATCATAAATCTTCCATCTTGTATATGCACAAGATGTACAAAATAATATGTATAATGATGCTCAAAATATGGTCATCCAAAATGCTAGGCCCGCTATCTGGGCATCCTAGTCAAAAGCACGAACTTCCTAGTTAACCTGTCCGTCACCTGAGAAGTCATGCAAAAATAAAGTGAACACATGGTTGGTGAGTTCATATAATTTCGTTTGAAAATGAATTTGTACAAAACCTATCCAAATGACAAGCTTAACCTCACCAACAACCACCTATACTATCCAGTCAAATATGCTTATATATAGGGCATACGTAGGGGACAAGCCCCAGCCGACATCTCACCACATAGTACTTTGTTGTTAAAGATAATTAAGCATTTCATTCCTCGTCATCAACACACCAGTTCTTAGTTCTTAGTTCTTGTTAGTTTCAACAAAATGTGGAAATTCTCTTGATTCCTTAAGCTCATCACATACATATGAACAGCCATAGCAATTGAAGAAACATTTAGTTAAAATACTTCAATAAACAAATAAATAAGCATTTAATAAAATCTAAGACCTAATGACTTGGCCTTGGTCATACTTGAGTAGACTAGTATAGCAGTCAAGGTTCTTAGTAGTCGAGGAAATCTGTAAATATCAGCAAACATGCGACCTATAATCAATCAGTCTAGCTAGGACATCTTTTGATGTAAAGGATTTTATAGTTCGTCTAGATCGCCTATGTTCGTTCTTGTTCGTATAGATCGTTAGTTCTTTGGCACATGTTATCTTTCAATATTTCACAGACATTCCTCTGAAAATAGATCGTCGAAAACAGTTCTCTATACTAGGTCTTTAGTTCTTTGAAAATAGATCGTTGTATACAATTCTTTGAAATAGATCTTTAGTTCTTTGAAAACCGATATATGAAGCAAAAGCATTTTAGTAAATATAATCCAAGGAAAATAATTTACTCATGGTTCTCAGCCCCGCGTTTGTAAAGCAAAAATATTTAGAAAAGGGGCAATGAACTCACCGGTGTTGTAATGCAAATGAACCTACCAAGAAATGTGCGCTCTTGTTCCTAGTAGACTATGTAACTTCAACACCTGGTTTCATTTATTATGATTTTTGTACGATAAGTATACAGAGTTGACGAATAGTGGGTTTTGGTCTTGGCGTGCAGCTAAGTGTCCTAAATTCTTACTAGTGTTACTAAGATTTCTCTAATTATCCTATGTTACACACCCTCTATGAATCCTTGTCCCTTGACTAAATAAAATTTGTTAGTTCATTTAATATCCCTAGTTCAGCTTTTGTATGATATTTGATGTATAAAGTTTATGTTATCAATGAAATCAGTATTTCTATATTGTTCTTAATGTTTATTCTAGTTTATATGTGTTTGATTGTGTTTAAATATGAATAGATATGCCTTATAGACCCATTCGGACGAATGACCCTAAGAATGAGGTCATTCGGCCGAATGAACGCTTATAGAATGACTAGGGCGATCGAATGAGTCATCCGTATGACTCATTCGGTTGACCAAGCTCATCCGTCTGAGCCATTCGCCGAATGAGTTGTTTCGGCCACTCATTCGGCCGAATGAGTACAGTCTATATATACTTGTTCAAACAGATTCAAACCTAACTTTTTCCGAGCCCCTCTCTTCTCAGATCACTCTAGTGTCAAACCCTAAGGGTTTTGAGCGATTCTTTCCTGTCCAACTTCGATTCTCATCCCGTGGTGTTCGATCTTTATTCAAATGTTCATCTATCATCTTCGGATTGCCACGGGAGCTGTTGATTTCGATTGGAAAACCATAAAATAGGATTCCGCACTAGTCCAGAGGCAGTCGAGCAGATCTCCATAGGAACCGGGTTGTTTCTGGGCTCCAAGTTGGTCCTATAAAGTGGTATCAGAGATTTGGCTCTTAATTCTGCTCAATTTCCATTCCAAATCATCAAATCAGAGATTGGGTGTTCTAAATATTCAAAAACCCTAAGTGTCTTGCCCTTCAAGTTACTGTTTCATTGAAAATCCGTGGTTTTTTGTGGTTGTTTTGTCAAATCAATCATCCCAATTGTTTTGTAATGATGTCCTGATGTTCTGTACCAAATTTGGTGATTAGATTCGCTTTAGATCGAAAGTTATCGCTATTTTTGTAGCTGAAAACCCCAGATGGTCTGAATGAGCCGTTCATCCAAATAGGTCGTCCGAATATCCCTCATTCGGCAGAATAAGCTTCATTCGCCGAATAGCTCTCCTTCGGCCTACTCTTTCGGTCATTTGCTCAGTCGGTCCGCTATTCATTCGTCAGCTTCATTCGTTCGGTACTATTGTCATTCGGTGGTCTAGTCATTCGGACTTGCACTGATTCTGCCCTCATTCATTTGGATGATCAAGTTCATTCGCCAAATTCCAGTTCTTTCGGTCCCCGACATTCGGCTTAATTGTTGTCATTCGGCAATCAGTTTTTAGATTTTTGTAAGTGTTGGTCACTTTTGTTATTGACATTATGAGGACTTAGCTTTGATGGCGAACCAGAACCATCGGATTCAAACACTGTTACTCACTGAGACTAAGACAGGGAACTCTAATAAAGCTCCTAAGGTGCTTTCATTAGATGATTACCCTAACTGGAAATACAGATTCGAGATTCATATCAATGGAGTTGATACAAACTTATGGATGATGATAGAGGGTGGTTATCTGAGACCTGTTAGTCACATGGATGACTGAACCACAGAGGAAATTATATGATTATGTGAAGAAAGCTTATGCTATTATGTCCCAGTCCATTGCAACTGATATCTTTCATCAGTTCAGACAGTTTACATCTTCTATGTTTCTGTGGGATGCATTGCAGCAGAGATACGAGGGAAATGATGCGTTGAAGAACATATAGTCTAAAGCTTTAAGGAAGGAGTTTAACAGTTTCATGTACGTGGGAAACGAGTCATTGGATTATCTGATTGCAAAATTCTATCACATTTTGAGTGAGCTGTTTAATCATCAGGTCAAGACTACAACTCAAGAGAAGATTCAGTGCTTGACAGATGCTTTACCACCAAAATGGGAGTCATTTCTTATGTTCTTGAAGCAGAATGAGATGATGGCAAGTATGGATATCAATGATTATATTCAGAAGTTGAAAGAGTGGGAAATTGAGAACAAATGGAAGGCAAAAAGAGTTGCTCAAGTTCAGGAACCTTCGCTATGTTATTCTACTTCTATTGTAGAGAGAGCTTCTTCTCATGCTCCACTGAAGACCGCTTTTGTCTCTCAGACTACTGAAGCTCCTGTTCCTAACCAGATTCATTTCAGTCAATCATCTTCATCTTCAACCTCTCAGAAAGAAAGTAGTCATCTAGTCACCGGTCTGAAGACATACCACTTTGATAAAGTGACTGTAGAGGTTACAAAGGAGCATATGGGTCTTCTGTCTACTCTTGTTAGCTCGTATGATGGATTAGTAGTAGGACAGATTGGCAATCCTTACTTGACAAATGATGATTATTCTCAGATAGACCCAGATGACATGGAGGGGATAGATATCATGTGGGCTCTTGCTAGTGTTGTCAGAAGAGCTAAGGATTTTGTGAGAAGGACTGGTAAAAACATCAACCTGAATAAGGATTCAAAATTTGGTTTTGATATGGCATCTGTCACTTGCTACAACTGTGGAAAGAAGGGAGACTTTGCAAGACAGTGCAAACAACCAAAGAAGTCAGGCAACAAGAATCCTTTTCAGAACCAGAGATCTTCCGCAGCAAATCCATAAACAAGACTTGTACCCATTGATGATCCCACTCATGCAAGCTCTTCAAATGCAAGCAAAGCTTTGATGGTATAGAATGATGATGGTGAGAATTGGGATTTCAGATTCAATCCTGATCAGGGAGGACAGGATAAAGCATGTGTTACTGAAATTCAGAAGACTGATGAATCAAGTGAAGAAAGCACTTATGATGTGTAACATCACTGTACTTTAGGTTGTCCGTACAATCCGTACATTCATACGATTGTACTGCTACGACCTGAGATTTTGTAATTATTAATATTGACACATTATTTAATGATTACACTGTTGCTGGTATACATGTTTATAACATATTATACGCGTAAACCATGGGAAGTTTAGTTGTAACTCAACTAAACAGAACCAGAGAGTTTATCGCTGTCATAGTATTGATGATTATATATTATTGGTTTGGGGATGATAATATTAAAGTTAATAAATAATGGGAATTAATTACGCGAAGTGAGGTTGCGAACATTACTTAAACGCGAATGTTGATTCAGAAATATTAACTTAATGATGTATTCGCGTGGGTGACGATTCACATGAATATAATTATTAAGGATAATATTCTGAAACAATATTCCATAAATCGTAAATCGAATAGAAATACGATACGAGCGTTGGATTCGTAAAGGTGACGATCTTTACGAATACGTACGCGAGTAACGCGTTTTGACGAGATAATTAAATAATATCAAACGATATTAATTTAATAAACGAAACTAAAAATATTTATTAGGAATCACAACCTAAAAACGAATCCGAATAAATTAAATTATTTAATTAATTAATATGAAAATAAACGGATATACTTTATTTGAACGATTTTATTTAAAATCCATTTTTATTATAACAGAACATGACTAGCTAAATACTTATTTGTTTTAAAGGTAATTACGATAAAAACCGAGCATAACCGATCATTTACTTATTTTATCGCGATAAAAAAAACGAGCCCGAGCACACGGGAAAGACGCGGGGTATAAAAGGTAGAACTCACTTCTTCTTCTTCGTTATTCATGTCCTTACTCTCTCTCTAGAACAAGATTTCCGCCACTTTCTCTCTCTAGATCTTCTCTTTATGGTTACACGCTCGTTTCTTGACGGAATCACGTGATTCTTGGCCCTAAACGACCATGAGATCAAGGAGAACAAGAAAGTACAAGAAAATCTCAAGTTTAATCGACAAATCGAGGTAAATCTGAATATTTCTTTTCGGTTTTGTTAAGAACATGATTAGAACATGATAACTATATATTTTTAACCGATTTCTAGGGTTTAAATTGTGTTAATCGAACTAGTAGTGGTCTATGGGAGCCTTGACCGAACCTATAACAACCTGAGAAGTTGAGAATGGATGTGATGAACCACCATGGCAGTTGGGTTCGTAGGGCAGGTAGACGAACCTGTTATCCCGCAGGGTAGGCGAACCTTTGGTCCACACAAAAACCTGGGCCGAACCTCTACACATAGCCGAACCCATGAGAAGAACGAACCTTTATGGGGCGAACCTAACCCATGGCAGCGAAGCCATAGCAGCTAACCCAGTAATGAGCGAACCCTCCTGGACAGCAAACCGAAGCTAGGCTGCCGAACCCTTGCATGCTTTAGCCGAACCTTTTCTATTCAGCGAACCTGTCACCACCTACGTAGCCACTTCCGAACCCTATGGATGCATGGTTGAGCGAACCATTAAGTCCACGAACCTATGGGATTAACGAACCTTGGGCTAGCTAGGAACGGGGTTGGCCAAACCTTGTGATAATGGATGCCGAACCTGTGTCCTCCTAAACAATAGGTTCGCTGCCCTCAAGGGAAACCCAACCTAGTTCCATTAAGCTAATAGATTTAAAGGAGAAGGGGAAACATGAATATATATATATATATATACATGTGTATATAACCATGCATGCGTTGATAATCATGGACACCACCTTTTGTTTTAAAAACATAAATTTATTTATGATGTATATGAGAAATGGGAAATTCGAATGGAAATACTAAGTGTAATTTCTTTAAGTTTTAAATTAAGTTATGATAACATTAAATTATGGTGGAGTTAGATGATTATGCATGCATGCAACCACTAATGAATTTGAATTATCCTTACGTGATGATAAATAATAGAATCCTAAGTGTAACACTTTAACCTAGATCAAGTTAACTAAGTTAATGGACACTTGGGAGTTTAAAGATAAACACATACGGGCATTTAAAGAAAATTGAATATTTATACTCACGAACATAAATACTCGATAATTACAGATCATTGAGTTGTTTGAGTTACAGTCATTATACGAGAACGCTGAAACAAAAGACTCAGGTGAGTTCTCATACCCTCCCTTTCTTTTAAACTGTTTTGGTTTTAAATTCGGAGGTGAAACATGTATACCCATTTTCAATATTATTTTGATATTACATGGATGACACTTGCTTAATTGTATGAAATCCATAGTTATGGATTATCATATTCCATGAGTTGTTACTAATGACTTCGGTCATTCGTAATGACTGCATGTATTGTAACGAGGAGTTTGCCTCATCCGTGTGTCGCTGTCTTTGACTTCGGTCAACTACAATGATGCATGTATTGTCACGAGGAGTTTGCCTCATCCGTGTGTCGTTGTCTTTGACTTCGGTCAACTACAATGATGCATGTATTGTCACGTGGAGGTTGCCACATCCGTGTATCGTAGTCTTTGGCTTCGGTCAACTACAAGGATACATGTATAGTCACTTATAATATTTGAGATGATTGATGATTGTGATTGGTTGATTGGTTATATGATGGGCTATCTATGATTAGTTATGATTAATTGAGATGTGTGGTTATGTGTTGGATTATGTGCTTTGGGTTATGTGCTTGGTTATTGTAATGGATTATATCGCAGGTGTCATACGGAAGTCTAAGGAATACTCTAAACTCTATACTCGTTTTATAAAACTATTTTGTAAAACATTTTTAATTATAAAGACTTATGATTACTCACCAACTACTTTGTAGTTGACATTTGATTTTTACATGTTTCAGGTAATGAGGCTAAGTAGGTTGATGAAGATGGAACATACACTTTTGGACATCATCATATAGGATCTTGGACTTAGCTAATTAACTAAAATTCTGGCGATTAGAGTTTTGTTAGTTTAGCTAATTCTTTTGTGTAATTGATGTATTTAATTCATGATGAACATGATTTTTGTGTAATTATTTTGGTTGATTGAATGAGATATGATGATTTGATTTAGATGCCCACGAGTTTTTGAACAATCTACACATCCCTCGTGGCATCCCGATGTTTCCGCCATCGGTCGGGGTGTTACATGATGAAGCAACGATCAGTCTAGAGGAATCATCTGGTTCAGAGTCAGAAAGTACTTCAGACTCAGACACTCAAGCAGATTATGATGCTGATCTTGAAGAACATGCTACCCAGTTTGCTTTGATGGTGAACACATCTGCTACTTCATAGTCAGATCTGGTATTTGATGAATGCTCTTCTTCTAATTCTATATGTTTTAACTATGTTGATCTTGACAGTAAGCTTCTGGCTTATCAAAAGCACCATGCTGATTTGATCAGCGATCTCAACCAAATGATTGTGGCAAACAAAATTTTAAAATCTAATGAAAAAGATTTTTAAGATAAAATTAATTTGTTAAATAGACAGTTACATGAGGCTGAGATCACTGTGCTCAACAAGAAGGATGCAGTTACTTCTTATCTCAACACCATAATTGAGACAAAGAAGAAACTTGCCAGAGTCGAGTGTGACTATGAGACATTAAGCCAGAAGCTCAAGAGCTATGAGAGCTCATCTTACATTATTGAGCACATGATCAGTAATGGGACTGATTAGGATAGGAAGTGTAAGGAAACAAGATACAATCACTGTCCCCCACCAGTCTTGAACAGCTTTGCCAATTCCCCAAATGACAAAGAGGTTAAGGATTTTCAGGTGAAAACTCCATTAGTTATTGATCCCATTTGGATAATATCTGATGAGGGTTCCTCAATGTCTGAGGAATCTTTTGTGGAGAGCGTGGTTGAAGATTGGGTGTCTGATTTAGAGGATAAGTTTGATGTTACTCCTCAGGTGTCTTATGTTAAGAATCAGACATCTGCTGCCAAGAAGGCTGACCCAATCTCACCCAAGGCAAACATGGCTTCAAAGTTATCCAAAGCCATTTGTTTTGTTAAGTCTTCACAAGATGGTGAAGCAAGTGAGATCAAAGAATATGCTAAAATGACTTTTAATGGAACAAGGGGTTTGGGTTTTGTTCAAGAAAAGACTAAGAAAAATGTTTTTCAAACCAAAAGTTCTCAGTCTAAAGCCAAACAGTTTTCTTTCAAAGACAAAAGAGTTTGCTTTGAGTGTGGTGCACCTGGACATGTTGTCAGATTTGGTCCTCAGTTGATCAGACCTAAGGTTGTAACACCCACAAAACAAAATCAGAATTTTAACAAACAGGTCAAATCTGATATTAAATCATCTCAAGCAAAAGCCCAAACAACCCAGTCTTGTTAAACCTTTGGATAAGGGTAAAGGGAAAGTGGTGAACTTGGATGTTCCAAAGGGTGTTAATGTTAATCAATCAAAACCATCATCCATTTACTTGAAAAATTCTTTCAGTAAAAATTCATTCTGGAAAGTCAAGTCCTCTGAGACTTCAGTTTTAAACCCTCCAGACAAGGCAACCCCCAATGGTAAATGGATTGATGTTTGGATCCGAGACTCATTGGGTCAACCCAAGACTGTAAAGGCTTGGGTTCCGATATTAAACTAATTGTTTGTATTTGTGTAGCCTGCCCCAACAGTTGCTCTTAACAGCTCTTGGATCGTTGATAGTGGGGCTTCAAGGCACATGACTGGAGATATTTCGCTGCTCACCAATTTCAATTCTATTCGAGGTGCATATGTAGCGTTTGCCGCTGACAAAGGCGGGTTCATTACGGGAGAGGGTATTCTTTCAAACGGCCAAGTTTCCTATGACAAAGTCAGATATGTCAAGCAATTGGAGAACAATCTTCTTTTAGTGTCACATATTTGTGACACGCAGTACAAAGTTCTTTTTGATGACTCCAACTGCTACATACTCAAGCAAGGCGTCACTATTTCTGAAGATTGGATTTTGATGTCTGCACCCCGTAAGCAGGACTTGTATCTACTCAACATGGCTACAGCTTCAACACCATCCTCCTCAGCTTCATGTTTTATGTCAAAAGCGATAGAGAAAGACTCTATTCTTTGGCATAAGAGGATGGGCCATTTGAGTCTACGCAAGATGAATCATTTGGTACACAACAACTTGGTTGACGGTGTTAGTCTGAAGAATTTCAAGTTGTCTGATATCTGTGTCTCATGCAAGAAGGGAAAGCATACCAAGTAGTTTTATAAGCTGAAAAAGTATCATTCAATCACTGTTCCTCTTAAGCTTCTCCATATGGATTTATTTGGTCCACTCAACCGTAAGAGTATAACTGGAGGTCAATACTGTTTAGTCATAACTGATGAGTATTCAAGATATTCTGGGGTTTTCTTTCTAAAGGAGAAATCTGAAACATTTGAGTGTATTCAAGTGTTGGTAACCAAACTTTAATCTCTTTATAAGCTCAAGATTTGTATGCTCAAAACAGACAACAGGACAGAGTTCAAGAATCACAACATGGAGAACTTCTGCAATGAACGTGGCATTGTCCAAAAATTTAGTGCTCCATATGTCCCGCAAATGAATGGTGTTGCTGAGCGCAAGAACAGAACTTTGATTGAGGTTGCTCGAACTATGCTAGCTGATTCATCCCTTCCAGTTCAGTTATGGAATGAAGCTGTTGCAAATGCTTGCTACACACTGAACTGGGTTTTAATAGTCAAGAGACATAGGAAGACATGCTTTGAGCTGCTCCACAACAGAAAGCCTAACCTTAAGTATCTTGAACCTTTTGGTGTTCCGTGCACGATGCTTAAGAAACACGAGCAGGGCAAGTTCAATGAGAAAGTGGAAGAAGGGTATTTTCTTGGGTACATCACTCGTAATAAATGGGTCTACAATAGGTCAACTCAGAATGTAGAGGAGTGGTACCACGTGGACGTTCAAATACATTCTATGCCTCCACCTGGAAAAGGTCCAAACTGGATGTTTGATTATTCAGACCTTTTCAACTCATTCAATATGCCTCCCATGTACTCAGATGAAGATGTTGATGCTCAAATGGTGTATGATGCACAAAATGCACCTGATGAACCTGTGCAACCTTCATCAACTTCAATTCCCACAGTATAGATAAATGATGACCGCTCAGACATAGATGATAACCCAGTTCAACCAGCTGCCCCCGAACCAAATGTTGACAACATTGTATGCGCTATTGAGGATATGAATCTGAACAACCTTGTTCCACAGGTTAAGGTTCCTGGTCATCCTGTTGGAAGAATTAATCGCATTAATCCTCAGGAGAACATTATTGGAAGTCCTCTTGATAGGGTTAAGACAAGAAATCAGCTATCTTCAGGAGGTCTTCCTGATATTCTTGACTTTGCTGATGTGAACTACTGTGCCCATTCTTACTTCATATCTCAAGTTGAACCGCGCACCATCACCGAAGCATTGAGAGAAGAATCGTGGGTTGATGCCATGCAAGAAGAAATCCTGGAATTCAAGAAATTAGGTGTTTGGCAACTTCTTGACAAATCGAAAGGTGCAAAACTTGTAGGCACCAGATGGGTTCTTCGTTGCAAAAGGGACGATCACGGAATCGCTGTACGAAACACAGCACGTCTGGTGGTTCAAGGATTCAGACAGATTGAAGGACTTGACTATAATGAAGTGTTTGCACCGGTTGCTCGTCTCGAAGTAATCCGTATTTTCTTGGCATATGCATCCTTCAAGAAATTCAATGTTCATCAAATGGATGTCAAGAGTGCATTCCTTCACGGTGTGATCAACGAAACAGTGTATCTCAATAACCTCTCAGGTTTGAGGATCCATTGCATTGTGACCAAGTCTACAAGGTAGACAAGGCTTTATATGGATTGCATCAAGCACCGCGAGCGTGGTACGAGACACTATCTACTCACCTTATGAACAACGGGTTCAGAAGAGGTGTCATTTACTGCACACTGTTCATTCGAGAGAAGGATGGTGACTTACTCTTGGTGCAATTTATGTGGACAACATCATTTTCGGTTCTACAAATGATAGTCTGTGCAAGGAATTCGAGAAGGTTATGAAAGACAAGTTTGAAATGAGTTCAATGGGGGAGGTGAAATTTTTTTTTGGGTTGCAAGTGAATCAATCTGAGGCAGGGATCTTCATTCATCAGAGCAAATACATTGGTGACATTTTGAGTCGGTTTAGTATGTCGGATGCAAAACCAGCTGGTACCCCACTGGCTGTCAATCACGGGATTACACCAGACGAAAAGGGGGAGTTAATCGATGCCACTCTGTACCGAGGAATGATTGGGTCTCTTATGTATGTTACTGCTTCTCGGCCAGACATCATGTTCGCCACATGCTTGTGTGCTCTCTATTAGTCTAAACCAAGAGTATCATATCTGATTGCTGTGAAGAGGATTATGCGTTATCTGAAGGGTACTCCTGATCTTGGTTTATGGTACCCTAATGATGATAACTTTGAGCTTACTGCATACAGTGATTCAGACTATGGCGGATGCAAAAGAGATTTCAAGTCAACATCTGCAGGATGTCAGTTCTTTGAAACCCGTTTAGTTACCTGGCAGAGCAAGAAGCAGACATCGATGTCTCCTTCAACATGTGAAGCTGAATATATTGCTGCTGCTAGTTGCGGCTCACAAATCATCTGGATACAGCAACAACTCAGGGACTATGGGTTACATTTTTCTAACACTCCTATTTATGTTGATAATACTGCCGCCATAGCTGTCACTAAAAACCCAGTCCAACACATCGATATCAAATATCACTTCATACATGATTGTTTTGAAAAGAAACTCATCGATGTTTTAAAAATACACACCGATCACCTGAAAGCTGATCTTTATACAAAAGCTTTTGATAAACCCAGATTTCTATATCTGCTATCGGCTAATGGTGTTTTTCAAAAGGATGATGTCATTCCTTCATCTGAAACAAACAAATGATCATCGCTTTTATTGGTTAGTTTTGCTTTATTCTTCATTGTTACTATTTTCATTATTTTCTTTCATTTAATCAAAAACTCAAAAAGATTTTCTAGTTTTAGGTTTTTAGGGGGAGAAAAAGTAAGTAGTATAATTTGAAAAACCAAAAACATTTGAAAAATTGTAAGTGGTTTAATTTGAAAAACCGAAAACATTTGATAAATTCAAAAATCCAAAAACATTTGAAAAATTGTAAAAATGAGAAAGTCTTATTTGAGAAAGTGATGCGTTCATCTATCATGTCTCAAAAGCAAAAGTGAATGCATAAACTGAAAACACATGAGATTTGTGATTTGATGTACTGATAGACCAACTTTACAATATGTATAGACTATTGGTGATTACTTAGAAAGTCTGATTAGTGGGATACATTTTATAAAATCAACTAAGTGATAAATAGTTTTTAACTCAAATCAGTCATACACCTGTTATCATAGGATCTAATAAGGTTTCCAGTGGTTCATGAAATCAAGTCTGTACACGAGCCATACTACTTTGTAAAAACATAGCTGAAGCCATCCATTCAGACGAGAATGATTGAATCACAAGAAAATAAAAATAAATCCGATTTTGTACACGTGCCATATTGCTGGGTTGCAGCCTAGCTGAAGCCGTCCATTCAGATAGGATAAGCTAAGTAAAATACAAAAATAAAATAAGTTCGATTCTGTACACGTGCCATATTGCTTTGTAAAGACATAGCTGAAGCCGTCCATTTGGTTAGAACAAGTTGATCGTGTCAACACAGTTCTGTATACGTGCCATATTGCTTTGGAAAGACCTAGCTGTAGCCATCCCTGAGAATGTTTTGAACATGATAGACAAATCAAACAGAAAAATACAAAATAAAAAATAAATTGGAACCTTATAGAATTTATGATGCTATGTATTAAGTTACGCAAAGATGAGTTACAAGCTTGTTTTGATCTTTATTGGTTAAATATAATAGGTAACTCAGTTAGAGAATATGACTGATCATTAAATTTGTTTAGAAATGATGTATTCTTCGGTTTAAAGTGGAAAAGTATATGAGTAATCAAATCATAAGACAAAAGTGTCAGAATTTCAACATTCAGTAATGCTGATTTGATATGATTAGGTGTATGTGCCATTTTCTTGAAAGACTGCTCACAAAAATATGTGCTTCTTAACTGTATTAGTTTGGTTTGTTAGTTGTACAGTCGTATTTTGTTTAAGAAAAATACAAAAAGATTTTATACTTTTTCAAATTTATTTTATATGATAATTTGTGTGTTCGGATGTTCAATCCTATCTGAATCCATCACCAACCAGACTAATCTTCATAATTGCACTCGTTTAACTTATCATAATGTTTAATTTTAAATTAACTTGTGTTTGTGAGTGTTAAGCTTCATTCGTGCGAATGAACCAGGAGAATAGCTCATTCGACCGAATGACTTCATTCCAGCGAATGAGTCATTCGGCCGAATCAATCTGGGCCGAAGCAACTCTTTCGGATGAGTCATTTGCCAAATGAGACTTCTTATTTAAAGGGCTCCTTCAGCCGAAACAGCTCATTCCCCAAAACTCATTCGCTCAGTTACTGTGTGCTTCCCTTTCGCCCGGAACACACTCTCCTTTGTTCATCAAATTTTCACCGATTTTCTCATTCATTTTGTTGATAGTTCTTCGTGTGGTTGTTACAGGTACTTGTGGATCCAAGATAATCAAGTTTTGTCCATGGATTCGTTGAGAATAGACCTGGACTTAGAGATTTGGGGCTCACAACTGTCGCCCTTTAGTAAATGGCAAATTGAACTTAAATCTCCTAATCCTTGTTTTAAAAACCTTAATCGAACATTTCTGAAAATCTTGGTGTAATTTTTGTTTTCTGTTTTGATGTTTTGTGAATTTGGGATTTTGAACTACTTCGGCCGACCGAATGACGCCTTTCGGACCTCAGGATCCAACCGAATGAGTTCAGCGATAGAATGAAGTCATACGGCCGAATGAATCTCTTTCGGTCAATATTCACATTCACTGGTCATACGGTTGACCAGACCCCTTCGGTGAATGTGTCAACCGAATGAACTCTTTCGGTGGTCATTCTGTTGACCTTACTTATTCGGTCAAAATGGACTGATTCGTCAAAGTCCTATCCGGTCAAGGCAGTTCCTTTTGTACAAGTTTTACTTGTAAAAATTTTTCTGATTTGACTCAACTGATTAACTGAATTGAACTAACACGTTTATATTTTTGTTTTTCAGTGTGGCTGATTATAAAGAGGTGACAAAGAACAACATCTGCGCTCACTTGGATCTTGCTACGAAGAATGTCATGCATTTCAGAGAGATTATTACATTTCTTTGGCGTTCCAGGATCTTTCCTGGTAAAACTACTGTATATGAGCCATATCAGTCACATCAGCGGGATTTCTGGAGATCCGCGGATATAGATTGTGAGGTTGAGCCACCGGTGATCAGGGGAAAGGTGCAAGGGCATGATATTTTAGTTTCTGCTGAGCATATCAGGAGGATATGTGGATTTCAGGATGCACCTGACCAGCCTATTCTACTTGATCGCTATCTTGTTCGTGGATGCTTTATGCGATGCAAGTACGATGGGGACTTGGGAGTTGGAGTCCTCAACAAGGCCTTTCTGTCTCCTCAGTTCAAGTACTTGGCACATGTACTTATTCACAGCATGGGCTCAAGGAGAGGAGGAGTTGATGAGCTGATGGAGACCATATAGGGTGCTTTTGTGGCATTGGTGCTGAATCTTCCCTTCAACTTTTCTGAGATGGTGTTTACTCATCTGAAGGAGAACGTCGTGCTCAAGGGTGACAAGAAGTTTCTTATGTACCCCAGATTCCTCCAGCAGATTTTTGATGCTCAGGTACCGAACCTACAGAAGACCAGCACAAATATCATTCGTTTAGAGCCCATGAACGACATCACTCTCAACAGAGTGCTATCATACAGGGGAAAGGAGAGGAAGCCTCCTGCTCAGGCTTTATTTGATCATCTCCAGAGACCTGATTACATTGCTCCTGGTGGTAGGAAGTGGAGACATGATGACTCTGATTCAGATATATAGGACATTGTTGTGCCGGGTGATGATGATGGAGACGATGGTGCTGCTGATGTGGGTGGTGGTGATGCTGGAGTTGGTTTTAGTGAGGTAGGTATTAGTGCAGGTGGTGTTAGTGGTGGTGCTGATGCAGGTGTAGGAGTTTCAGGTGTCGGTGAGGAGGATGTAGATGTTGATGCTCTAGTTGATTTAGACTTCATGGCTACTACTTAGGCCACCTTCTCTACTCCACTAGATATGGCTTGTACTACTTCTGCTGAGGATGAGCAGAAGGAAGAGGTTGATGAAGAGGATGAGGGTGAGGATGCCTCAGATGACTCTGATTCAGAGGATGAAGGGCCTCAGGTGGTGACTACATGTTTCATGTCTCAGCTTGTGTTTCTTGATACTGGAGACATAGAGCCTGACAGGGAAGAGATCAGGGATCCTTTATTTGTCCCTGAGTTTGACTTCTCTCCTCCCCCTCGTACTTCCACTTCCACATCTGCTACTGCTGCTGTACAGTCCACATCCTCTCCCCCAGCCAAGAGAAGAAGGACAAGGTTTGTCCTGCAGAGGAGGTCAATACTGTCAACTGTTGCAGCATCCACTGTTACATCAGCTGCGACAATTACAGTTTCTTCACTGACCAGGTCACGAGCTATTCCTTCTTCTGGTCCCTCCATCACACGAGCTAATACGATTACTCCTACTATTTCAGTGACTGAACATCTCAGTACACTGAACAGTTTGTTGCTTAGGTTGATGGAGAGGAACCATCAACAGGGGGAAGCTATTGCCCAGCTCACGCAGAGGGCCAGTGAGCAAGATACTCTACCACTGCAGGCTGCTGACCAGCGTGAAGATTTACAGGCTAGATCTGCTCAAAGGAGGAGCAGCTGCTCAAGTACATAGGTGAGCATAACCAGATGGCATTGACTGCCTCTGGTGTCAGTGATCGGATCATGACTCTTAAGGCCGAAAACTTGCGTCTCATCGAGCAAGTTGAAAGCCTCAAGGAGGCTACTCCCAGGATCCAGGGCACTGAAGCTGACTCCGATGATTCAGACCAGGATAAAGAAGAAGAAGAAGATGATGAAGAAGAAGATGAGGATTCTGATGAGGAGAAACTTGACTATGAAGATTCAGATAAAGATGATGATTCTGATGATTCTGATGATGATGATGGTTCGGGGAGTGGGTATGCCAGTTCGTCAAGTGCAGCAGAAGAGCAGTCCCCTCCTACTGAGATACGGATCAAGACTAAGCACGACAAGAGTGCTAAGTCTCCTCCTCCTCCTCATACTGAAGATCCAAAAGCTACTGAAGAAGTTGAAGCAGTGCCTTTGAGACGTAGATTGGATGAGACATTGACTATAGTTTTAGACGCTCAAGGCATTATACAGCACTCAGTTAGCTATGATAAGGAAGAAGGAGAGATCATTCACTGCTTATCCAAGGAGCAAATTGCTAAGTTGTTCAGGTTAAATCCTGATGAGGTGTTCATTAATGACACCTCTGCTCCTGTTTTGGATATGCCGCCTCCTGAGACTTTTGATGATGTGGATGAAGTGATTTTGGAGGACATCACTGAAGAAGAGACCGCAAAGTATACTTCAGCTGAGGGTGAACTACCGACATTTACTGACCATCTTAGACAACACACTGAAGAGAAGCTAAGTAGAAAGGTGGAAGAAAAGGTCAATAGTAGTGAGTCTTCAGTAGAAGACATTCAGCAAAGAAAGGAAGAGTAGAAGGCATACTGGGAGATTTTGAAGAAGGAAAGCGTTGCGAAGATGCCATCTACTCACACCAAATTTTATAGGACCAAAGGCTACAAGGCTGGAGGTCAGATACTTAGCTGGGCATACTTCCATGATCTGCAATGCTATGCTGTCAAGATAGAACATGGAATTCAGTATATCAAGCACCCCCACGACTTCAAGACATTTCCAGGCTTTGAAGTCAATCAACTAGCACGTTTGAAGATGCTCTACAGTTCAGATTCGGGGATGTTTGCTTGGTTCTCTCGACAGATTCAGTATGAGTAAAGGAAGAGGCGGGTTAACTTCATGCCTTAGGAACCAGAAAGATATTATATGCCAGAGATCAATGCAGGTACCCCCAGGCATAAGGTTATCCTGAAGTGGCTGCCTCCAAAAGTCGTGAAGAAGATTCCTTTGAGGAAGATGCATCAAGACTTCTTGGACAGCTTTCGATAGTGGTATTATGATGGGAAAACTAGAGAGGGTATGATAGTTTTATGCAAGGACAAGATGTGGGAGACTGAACATATCTTTGACCTGATGTGTTGACGAATCTGTCACACAGCAATGTCAAAGCCCTTTACAGACACCAGATTTTTTTTGATGTAGAAGACATGGAACAGGCACTAAAGTTTATGTGGGTGATCCGGAACTGTATTGTTTTTAGGATTCATGCTGGATCAGACTGGAAATCTATATCAGACAAACACTTCAAGAAAGATGCTGCAAAGTGAGGAACTAGGTCCAAGGGGGAGTATGTTAGTGCATTTAATGTCCCTAGTTCAGCTTTTGAATGATATTTGATGTATAAGGTTTATGTTATCAATGAAATCAGTCTTTCTATATTGCTCTTAATGTTTATTCTAGTTTATATGTGTTTGATTGTGTTTAACTACGATTAGATATGCCTTATAGACCCATTCAGACGAATCACCCTATGAATGAGGTCATTCGGCTGAATGAACGCTTACAGAATGACTAGGGCGATCGATTGAGTCATCCGTATGACTCATTAGGTTGACCAAGCTCGTTTGGCTGAGCCATTCGCCGAATGAATACAGTCTATATATACTTTTTCAAACAGATTCAAACCTAACTTTTTCCGAGCCCCTCTCTTCCCAGAGCACTTTAGTGTCAAACCCTAAGGGTGTTGAGCGATTCTTGGCTGTCCAACTTCGATTCTCATCCCGTGATGTTCGATCTTGGTTCAAACGTTCATCTCTCATCATAGGATTGCGACGGGAGCTGTTGGTTTCGATTGGAAAACCCTGGAATAGGATTCCACACTATTCCAGAGGCTGTCGAGCAGATCTCCATAGGAACCGGGTTGTTTCCAGGCTCCAAGTTGGTCCTACAAGATTCAACATTATTTACATAAAGTTGATGATATTTTGAGGCTCAATTGCTTCGTTAATCACCATTCACAAATACCTTATTTAGATTATAAAAGTTATGTTTAGGAAATTCTTTAAGTTACATCATACCCTTTTTAAAGTTATGATGATCTTTATGAAACCATAGTTGCATGTTAAAAGTCATTACACATTATAAAATACAAGTTATTTTTATGAAAAAACACAAATTAAACGTGTTAGAACTTGAGTTAACAAAATTTAGATCAATTCCAAGTCCTTTGATAGTTCTTTGTTGCCCAACTTGATTCTTGTTCTTTCTTGAGATTGACTATCAACTAATTTATTCATTTGAACACTTAATTGATGGCATGAAAAACTTTAAGTATTGTATGTTGGCATCCTAATGTCAATATTCCATAGTCATTTTTATTGAATTCCCATAGTTCTCATCTCGTTCTTTAATTCTTTGAAATCCCATAGGCACTTATTATGTCAATTCTTGATGTACATACTAATTTAAACTTGGTTTATTAACCTCAAAATTTGCTAAGTTACTTCACATGAACTCTAAGTTTCGTTTAACACTTGTTTAGCCACCTAAGACCATTGTCAATACTAGCATTGATATTGAAATCTTAAATTGTGGTTTCATTTAACAAAACCCCAAGTGTTTGGATTCCAATTGATTTTTAAGACACATGTTTATATGTTATAAGAGTTTAGAAAGCTTTTGTGTTGATGAAAACTTAGTGTCGATGGCATCCCAATCGGCTAACACCCTTTAAAACTCAATTGACTCTTTACCCAACATACCCATGTTCGAACAGCTCCCATGGTTTCATTTCTGATCTAAATCAGCTGATTTTGTGTTCTATCTACTTCAGGAAGATCATAGGATTGTTGTCGACAGTGGCCTGCCTAATATCGATGGCCATGACCAGATTATCATCGATGCAACAACCCCCTAACCCGCCAGCACTATGGAGCTGATTGTGTCGTTGTTCCAGCCCCATTTTGTCCATCAATACAGCCATTTGCCAAGGTTATAACCACTCCCAGGCCTTCCAATCTTTAACCGCTAATGTTCCATGAGTTCCTAGACCAAATTACTGCAAATCCTAAGGCGTTAGAGGGTCCAAAATAGGCTGGGAACATGGTTGTTCGTCATAACAGCAACAGCCTCATAACAGTCCCTTTTGAGCTCGAATTTTTCCAATATCCAGCTTCAAATCGATTCCCAACTGACCCAAACATCAATATAACATGTTTTTTAGGTTCCTAAGTCGATTTGGTGCAAGTCCTATGGGTTTTGATTCTCTGAAATCGACTGAAAAGCTGCTGTGTTCGAGAGGACTTACAAAACAGCAGCAGCCCCAAAAATCAGCTCGTTTGAGCTCGTCTTTGGTAGATTTTTGATGATTCAAAGCTCTATTTCTTCATCTCTTCATGATCTAAATGTTTCTAGAGTCTTTTTAGTGTTTATTGTAATTGATTTGAAGTGATAAAGACGATTTAGAAGCATACCTCACGTGAAGAGTAGAAAACCCACTTCAGCAGCAACTTCTCTCTAAAACTGCGCACAATCTAGTCCGTTTCAGCTCTGATCTGTTGTACTTCTTTGTTGCTCCCATTCTCACGGTCGTTTTGACTACTAGATCGTCGAATTTGGTGAAGAAATGAGAGAGATATGAAGGTTTGAAGTGGCGGAGGTATGGTGGTGACGGGAAGGCGAGAATTTGCGGAAGAAGGAGATGGAGGCTGCAATTTTGAATGAAAATGGGTGGCTTTTAGGGTTCAAATAGTCCAGGTATGTTCGGGTGTGTTCGGTCTCGGTCGGTTTCGAGTAAACGCGTCATTTCTGAAACTTCACGAAATAAAACGTAGCGTTGTAAAATTACAAAGTTTCAAAACATTTTAAGTTTGTAATTCCTAATAGTATTCTAAATATCTTTTATCTATTTTAAAAATTTCTAAAATCGTTTTAAGTTTGTAATTCATAATAGAAACTTAATTCTTTAATCAGATCGTATCGTTTTCGTGCGTATTCGTACGAATCGTGACTCGTTCGAACACGACGACAACGTTACCTTCCAACATGGTTCTCTAATTATTAGACGTCGTTCAAAATGTTAAACTTACAGATATATTTGTGCGAATCGTCACCCATGTAAATACTCCGTCAGTTTAATATTCACATAACGACATCCATTATTGTTTGGTTCCGTACAATCTCACATACGTTTCTACATAATAAAATCCTAACTAACATTCACATAACAGTTCTGTGTTGTCAGATATGATTTTGACTGTAAAACCTTGAATTTGCATTATGTTTCTGAAATAGATGTGTAATAGTTTCGTATTAAACATCAAATGATAATAATACACATGTAATATACATAGTTCGTACCTGATTTACTGTATATGTCATTGTTCCAGCTATGGTTCCGGCACTGATGTTACAGTCTCCCCTTTTTAGAGAAATTTCGTCCCAAAATTTAAGAATCGTTATCAGGTATGACTTCCTCTACAAACAGGTGGGGATACTTGGACTTCATGTGATCTTCGCGTTCCCAAGTAAACTCTGGTTCGCGCTTTGAATTCCAGTGAACCTTGACGATCGGAATACGGCTTCGCTTCAGTTGTTTAACTTCGCGATCCATAATCTCTAAAGGCTCCTCGATAAAATGTAGTTGTTCGTCCACTTGAATTTCCTCAACCGGTATGAAAAACGATTCGTCCGCAAGGCATTTCTTAAGGTTTGAGACGTGAAACACGTCATGCACACCACTGAGTTCATCTGGTAATCTCAGGTTATACGCAACAGGACCGGTTTGTTGAATGATCTCGAATGCTCCGACGTATCGTTGTGCTAATTTTCTTTTCTTTCCAAAGCGGACTACGCCCTTCCATGGGGAGACCTTCCACATGACACGGTCTCCCACTTAGAATTCCAACGGCTTGCGTTGTTTGTCTGCGTAGCTCTTTTGTCTGCTTCGGGCTGCTTGTAACTTTTGTTGTATCTGGGAAATCTTATCTGTGGTTTCTTGAATAAGCTCAGGCCCAGTTATTCGGTTATCTCCTACCTCTGTCCAACAGATAGGTGACCGGCATTTTCTACCATAAAGTGCCTCGAACGGAGCGCATTCGATGCTACTATGGTAACTATTATTATAGGAGAGTTCTGTCAGTGGCAAATGGGAATCCCAATTCCCACCGAAATCAAAAATACATGTTCGCCACATGTCCTCGAGGGTCTTATAGTACGTTCTCTTTGACCGTCCATTTGTTGATGGTAAGCTGTGCTCAAGTTCAAGTTCGTCCCTAGTGACTTCTGCAATGACTGCCAAAATCTCAATGTGAATCTGCTATCTCGATCTGATATGATAGACAATGGTACACCGTGAGGCACCACTATCTCATTGATGTATAATCTCGCCAGTTTATCCATCGTGAAGGTTTCACGCATTGGTAAGAAGTTAGCAGATTTGCTCAACCGATTGATGATAACCCAAACTGTATCATGACCACTAGAAGTGCGGGGTAACTTGGTAATGAATTCCATAGCTATCTGTTCCCACTTCCATAGCGGAATCTCGGGTTGTTCCAGTAAACCTGACGGTTTCTAGGGTTCTGCCTTAACCTTAGGACATGTCAGACATCGACCGACATACTCAGCTATATCTTTCTTCATTCCCGGGCACCAATAAAATCCCCGTAAATCTTGGTGCATCTTATCGGCGCCCGGGTATACCGAGTACCTGGTCTTGTGCGATTCGTCAAGAATAAGCTTTCTCAGTTCATCTACTGCAGGAATCCACATGCGATCCTGGTAGTAGAAAACTCCATCTGGTTTCGTCTCAAACTGTCGTTCTGCTACACAATCAAGTTCTTTCTTCAGATTACCCGCTTTCACTGATTCTTGTTGAGCATGTACAATCTTGTCACGTAGACTTGTCTGCACAGTCATTCCCATTGCTCTTACGCGCATGGGTTTGACCTGTTACTTCCGACTTAAAGCATCTGCTACAACATTTTCCTTACCCGGATGATGGTTGATCAAACAGTTGTAATCATTCAGAAGTTCAACCCTACGACGATATCGCATGTTGCGTTCCTTCTCATCAAAGATGTGCTGTAGACTTTTGTGATTGGTGAATATGGTACACGTGGTGCCATACAAGTAATGCCTCTAAATCTTCAGTGCGAATACTACTGCTCCCAGTTCTAGATCATGTTTCGTGCAGTTCTTCTCGTGTATCTTCAACTGTCTTGAGGCATACGCGATAACTTTGTCTTGATGCATTAACACACAACCAAATCCCAGATGGGAAGCGTCACAATACACTACAAAATCGTCTGTACCCTCTAGGAGAGATAAGAATGGAGCGTCACATAACTTCTTGTTTCTTCTCCCAAACAAACGATTCACTTTTCTGAGTTAACTTGGTAAGAGGCAAGGCTATCTTAGAAAAGTTGGAAATAAACCTTCTATAATAACCCGCTATTCCCAGAAAAGACCGTATCTCCGTCGGGGTTGTAGGAGTATCCCGGTTCTTAATAGCTTCGATCTTGGCAGGGTCTACATGTATTCCTTCACTGTTGACTACATGACCCAAGAATTGAACTTCATCGAGCCAGAATTCACACTTAGAGAATTTGGTATAGAGTTGTTCTTTCTTTAACAGCTCCAAAATCTTCCTGAAGTGTTGCTCATGTTCTGCTTTGCTCTTGGAATAAATCAGTATATCATCAATAAAGACAATGACAAACTGATCCAGATACGGCTTGCACACTCGGTTCATGAGGTCCATGAAAACCGCAGATGCATTTGTCAATCCGAAGGGCATCACCATCAACTGATAATGCCCATAACGGGTTCAGAAAGCCGTCTTAGGTATGTCTTCTTCTTGAACTCTAAGTTGATGATATCCGGATCGTAAATCGATCTTCGAGAAATACTATGATGCTTGTAGTTGGTCAAAAAGATCATCAATTCTCGGCAATGGATACCGATTCTTGATGGTTAATTTGTTCAGCTCCATGTAATCTATGCACATTCGAAAGGATCCATCCTTCTTTTTCGCGAACAAAACCAGAGCTCCCTACGGTGAGTAGCTCGGTCGGATGAAACCCTTATCCAATAATTCTTGCAACTGATTTGACAATTCCTGCATCTCTGAAGGTGTTAACCTATAAGGTGATTTAGTAATGGGAGTTGCTCCAGGAACTAAGCCACTACAGAACTCTACCGGTCGTGCTGGTGGCTAACCTTGTAGATCGTCAGGAAATACTTCCAGATACTCTTTTACTACCGGCATGTCTTGTATCTTGATCTTGTCTTTCTCTCTCTCCTCCACGTGAGCCAGGAAAGCTACACACTGCTTCTGTAAACACTTACCTGCATTTATCCAAGATATGATTTTGACACATTGTTGCTTGATCTCCTCGAACTTCCAACACTCGATCATTCGTCATTGGAATTCGAAGCAGCTTTTCAGAACAGATGACTTCCACCCTATTGAGAGATAGCCAATCCATCCCGACAATGATGTCTAAACTACCCAATTCCATCGTTATCAAATCGATGGTGAATATTTGGCCATTAAGTGTTAATGGGAAGTCTCTAAATATTGTACTAATTGTGATTTGTTTCCCATTTGCTACTTCAATGATATAAGGGGAGTCTAAAGATTCTTCAACATGATTAAGTTGGCATGCAAAGTTGGCTGAGATAAAACTCTTATCCGCACCAATGTCAAAGAGAATAGATGCATAAAAGTCATGTAAAAGAAAAGTACCAATGACCACATTCGGGTCCTGACGAGCAGCTGGAGCTCCCAAAGAGAAAGCTCCTCGACGAGGTGCTTGGGCTGCCAGTTGCATCCTCTTTGGGCAGATCCTTAAAAAGTGAACAGTTTCGCCACAGTTATAGCATCCGCCATTATTTTGATTTTGATTGTTGGGTGGAAGGAGAGCTAAAGCAGCATTGTTCACTGCTTGAGCAGGTGCCATTCTGCATTGTTGGATCCAATGGCCTTTTCTTCCACATCCCGTACAGTGCTTGCAGGGAGTATTAGCAACATGATGGTACTTACATTTGGCACACAAAAGGGACGTGCCAGTGTATGGCCTTTTGTTGAGGTTCTGTGGTGCAACTGCTACTTGATTGAGTGGGGCGGTTCTTGATGACCTTTTGTTTCTTCTTGGGATGATGGTGGGGTTTCTTTGACGATTCCTCCTTTATTTTGCCTGTGTCAGGTTCCTTTTTCAGAGTCCCAGATGCTACCATCACGTCAGTAAATTTCCCTGACATACTAATAGCTGACTCCAAAGTGACAGGGTTTGCTTCAATCACCAAAACTCTGTATGCAGGCTGGTAATCCACCTACGTACCTGTCAATCTGTTTTTCCAGAGTCGGTACCAAGTCTGGCATCAATGCTACCAACTCATGATAGCGAGTAGTATAACCCGTATGATCAGCTCCTTTCATTACATGGTTTGACAATTCCGTCTCCATTCTGTGTAGTTCGTTCTTGCGACATAATTCATTCCTCAGTAGAGTCTTAAAATCTTCCCATGGCATCGCAATGCCTCTTCCCTTCCTCTGGCCTGGATGAGTGAGTTCCACCAAGTTAAGGCTCGGTTGCTGAATGATCCCGTAGAGTAACGAACCTTGTGATTCGCTGGACAACTGCTAATGTCCAGATTAGTTTCCATCTTCTAAATCCATTGGATTAACCAATGGCTCCCTCAGTACCACTGAAACTAGGCGGCATACATCCTACAAATGACTTGTAGGAGTAGTTAGATGCACTGCCAGTATTCCCACTGGCCTCTCCTGATGAATGCCCAGAGTTGTTGCTGTTGTTCTGGATACGGTTGATCATATATGGAATTACCTCTTTCAGCTGAGTAGTCAGTTGACTGCTCAGTAGGGTGGCTAATGCCACAGTGGCAGGATCCAGATTCTGATTCACGTTTGGGTCGGGAGGCGGAGTGTGTGGAGGAGGAGGAGGTGGAGGAGGTGGCAGTGGTGGTGGAGGCAATAGAGGAGGTGGTCTTCTCGGCGGCATTCTGATCACAACCAAAAGAACATCAGTTAGTTTAATGATCGAATGCAGAAAACACAATGCAAATGTAAATCATATGTTCTCTACATGAAGGGTCCCTAGGTTATAGTCTAGGCCAAACCGTTTAAATAAATGACTTATGTTTCTCAATAACCGTGGCTCTAATACCAATCTGTCACACCCCGAGTCGGCTGGCCGGATCGAGTGTCCCGTCGGGCAGAATGGTCCCGGGGTTCGATATTTGGATGATAATCATAGTGATCAGATTGTTACATTGCACGTGATATAATATGAGAAAGCATTAAATGAAATAGAATTACAAAGTTAAATTACATCAGTATCGTTCATAATTTAACAATGTAAATCTACTAATGACATCATAAATCTTCCATCTAGTATCTGCACAAGATGTACAAAATAATATGAATAATGATGTTCAAAATATGCTCATCCAGAATGCTAGGTCTGCTATCTGGGCATCCTAGTCAAAAGCACGAACTTCTTAATTAACCTGTTCGTCACCTGAGAAGTCATGCAAAAATAAAGTCAACACATGGTTGGTGAGTTCATATAATTTCGTTTGAAAATGAATTTGTACAAAACCTGTCCGAATGACAACCTTAACCTCACCAACCACCTATACTATCCAGTCAAATATGCTTATATATATGGCATACGTAGGGGACAGGTCCCAGCCGACATCCCACTACATACCGAACCACATAGTACATTATTGTTAAAAATAATTAAGCGTTTCATTCCTCTTCCTAAACACACCAGTTCTTAGTTCTTAGTTATTGTTAGTTTCAACAAAATGTGGAAATTTTCTTGATTCCATAAGCTCATCACGTACATATGAACCGCCATAGCAATTGTAGAAACATTTAGTTAAAATGCTGAAATAAACAAATAAATAAACATTTAATAAAATCTAAGACCTAATGATTGGGCCTTGGTCATACTCGAGTAGACTAGTATACCAATCAAGGTTCTTAGTAGTTGAGGAAATCTGTAAATATCATCAAACATGCAACCTATAATCAATCAGTGTAGATAGGACATCATTTGATGTATAGGATTTTATAGTTCGTCTAGATCGTTCATGTTCTTTCTTGTTCGTACAGATCGTTAGTTCTGTCACACATGTTATCTTTGAATATTTCCCAGACATTCCTCTGAAAAGAGATCGTCGAAAACAGTTCTCTATACTAGTTCTTTAGTTATTTGAAAATAGATCGTTGTATTCAATTCTTTGAAATAGATTTTTAGTTCTTTGAAAAGCAACCACTGAAAATAGTTCTTTGATTTAAAATAGTCATCTATTCTTGATAAATAAATAACCCATTTTGAAAACGTGCAATTAATTTACCTAGAAAAAATATAGGCTAATAATTTTTCATGTAAAACGTATATGAAGCAAAAGCATTTAAGTAATGTTGAACTACAAGAACCTCAAGTAGTAGCTATTCAACCAGGAACAATGCTTTAGACACTTAGTCAAAGCTTAGGTTTCAGCTCCATCTAAAGTTTTACACAAGTTATTTTCGTTGATTTAGTTTTCTTGCCTAGAAAGAGAGAAGATGAGAGATAGAAAGCTCAAGGAAATTTGGGGAAGTAATCCTATATTATTCAGAGAATGTTGGGACTTAAATAACCAAATGTTATGCGATACAAGACAAGAAATAATTAGACAAATAGCTGACATTATTACAGACAATGATACAACAGACTAGTACAAATACAAAGTCAACAATAACGGAAACAAGAGTCTTCTGTAGTCTTTAGGTCTTCCGATGTTGATGTAGATGTACTGGAGTTCAGTGTTTATTCCTTCAGAAGTTGTTCATCAGAAGTTGATTAAGTAATCAGTTATTTGGGAAGAGAAGATTGTCTTCCGAGTCATTTGACTTCTTCTGATGAGGAGCTTGTTTTCCGATGATATCAAAATCAGCTAATGTCTTCTGAGGGAAATAAATTAAGCGACACTTCTTTTTGGCGAAGCTTCTGCTGATAGCCTTCCGATACTGAAACAGTTCTTCAATTGGAAGAGAAGCATCCGCGGCTTGTCTTTCAGCGGTTTTATTCAAATGTTGGCTTCAGTGGTTTTTCTCATCAGTCCTTATTTTCCAAAAATCTCCCTCGGGACTGATGAAGCCAAAACCTACTTATTTTGTTTTAAAGCCAGAAAATTTTATTTCTAACAGTTAGAATATAGATCAGAACTTCATACTATGTATCAGCATTTTCTGGAGTTTTGTGCTGTAGTTCCTTCAGATCATCAGTGGGTAGGGTGAAAATCTCATCCCAATTTGAGAAGAAGGTTCTTGAGCCATTGAATCTCTCTATGGCCATACTCTTGGAGATAGAGTCATAGAACCAACTCTTTATTCTTACCCTAGAGTTTTTGATCTGAAGAGGCTGAGACTTAGCAGATGGAGGTTCGGCAGACCCAGCACCTAGAATTTCCAAAGATGCATTTAGCAAGTGATCAATCACTATGCTTGGGTTTGCATCCTTGAGTTGAGTCACTGTAGAAGGATAGGGAGTGACATCTTTCCAACGCTCAGGGTGGTGTTTGTATTCTCTTTTGAACTTAGACCATTCATCGAACAGAACTTCATCTCTCCGTCTTGTTATTTTGTTCTTTGGTCCCCATTGATTTTGAATGAGGATGTGTTTTATTGTTTTCCTTTGCTCAAGGATCTTTTTCTTCCTTACTTCAGCTTTTATTCTTTCAGATAACACTTTAGCTTCATTTCTGAGACTAGTGATATCCCAGTTGCTAAATTTTTCAACCTTGTATTTCCCTTCATCCAGCAGTACTTGATCAGCTGGTCCCTCTCAGCCTGATAGGCTTTATCTTGCTGTTGATCCAATCTGGCTATTTGTTCTTGATAGGTCCTTACGAGTTCAACTTCTGAGAGACCAGTGGCTTCAAGACTAGCCATAATCAAGTTTTTTTTTCCGTTTCTTTATTCTTTATCTTCCGAAGGTCTTCATCAGAAGGAAAGGTCCTAACAGGTGAGTAGGATCCCTTTACTGGAGAGGTTTGTGGTTTCTCAGCATCTGCTAATCTTATTGGAGAGGAAACTTTGGTGATGTTTGAAGGATCAAACTCATCAATATCAGCCAATAGAAGCCTTCTCTTTCTTGAGACACGAGAGGCAATGGGCTGATCATCATTCGAGTCTGAGGAAGGTTTCTGAGGAGAGGTTGAAGGTTTATGAGGTAGGTTATTGAGGGTTTTGGTTTTTCTGACCACACTCTTTATTTGGCTGTGTTGAGGAAGGTGGGGTAGTGGTTGTTGGCTTGGTTTGCTCAGTGGGAGCAGATTTGGAAGGTCTGGGTTTTCAAGTTACTCCATATGTCCCAGTGTTTATTTGAGCGTCGGCTTCGCTAGCCTTGGCAACTTGAGTTTGGAATTGTTGATCCAATGCTGCTTTGAGAAGTGCCTCTTGGTTCTGCAACCTTATTTGTTTCATCCTCCTTTGCTCAGTCTTGTCTTCTACCCTTTTAGCAGCTTTAGCAGCAGACAAGAGTCTTTCATGCTCCCTCTTTTTGGCTTCATCAGCCTGTTCTTTGAACCAGCGAGAAGTAGGAGTTATCCCAGTAAGGGATTCAAGAAATCTGGTATGGTTAGCAATTTCATGTTGGAAGGAGGAGACTTTGGTATCTACTGAAATTTTCAACAGATCCAATTAAAGCTTTTGGGTGGTCAGAAATTGGTGGGTGAAGGATTGAAGCAGGGTAGTGAGTTGGGTAGTAAGAAGTGGGTTTAACACTTCTTGAAGAACCTGAGGTGAAAAGGTGGAGGCAGTGGAAGTAGGTGAAGTGGTGGAAGTACCTTCAAGTAAAGGTGCCTGCATGGGGATGGATTTGGGTTGCAAGATTTGGGTTTACTAAAGGCTGTTGAGACAAGCTCAGTGAGCTTAGCCACATCAGCCTCAATATGAGCAACAGAATCCGTCAATTCCTTTATTTTATAATTTGATTCGTCCATCCTTTTAAGGATATCATCCGAATCCCTGACTAATGAGTCAGTTTTATCATGACCTGAGTCCATCTCAGGAATGTCACGGACCCCTTTTTCTTGGTTCCGGGGATTTACAGCCTTAGTTTCAAGAACTTCATGGGCTGTTGCCATATCAGGAGTCTTATTGCCTGATCTATGCAAATGAGAATCCAGTGGAGTCTCATGTGAAATGGATGCTCCAGATATTAGATCAAGACGTCTAGATGGACTGGTCATCCGGATCTCATCCTCTTCTCCATGGGTATGAGATTGAGTAGTTTGAGCAAAGGTTTGATGGGGCGGCTCCTATGTTGGAGAAGGGGAGGAGAACCAAGCTGCTCAAACACAACATCAATCTCATGGAGAACATGGGTAGGAGAGGTAAGGGCTGCATGTAGGGAAGAAACAAAAATGTCCTTGGGAGAGTGGACTGCCGACTGAGTGTCAAGTGACACTTCAGTGGCTAGAGAGGGTTCCTTTTGAAGAACAACATCATCCTGTTGAGAGGATTGATGAGGAGCTAGGTGGGATGGAGATCCTTGATGCATCTGTGAGTATGAAACAGATGTATCCAACTGTCCAGTGGGGACATAGACATGTTCAGGGATCTCATCTTCCTTAACAGCCTTTTTGGGCTTCTTAGGCTTAGAGGCTTTGGTAGAAGCTCTTCTTTTGGGCGGTACCTTTACAGGTGTGGAGGATGTGGACGTGGGTTCACCGAGGATGGGTGTTTCCTCAGTGTCATCCGTATGTTTTGGATTAGTGTTCAATCTAGTGAACACTTGTTTGTCAATGCTCTTGATGGTGGAAAGAGGAGCAATGTGACAAGCCTTATTAAGGTCAGCAAAGAGACAGGCCATTATAAATCTAGGATAGAGCAGAAACTTGGGACTTTTCTGGTGATTTACAAGATGGACAAAAATTATTTTAGACAGATTGACCTTTTCGTTGGAAAGAACTGCATACATGACATATTGCATGTCATATGGCATTTCTCCCCAACTTGTCGACTTCTAAGACAAACACTGGCGTATAGTGTGATACAAGAACTTTTACTTAGGGTAAAAGAAGGCTTTGTACAATGTCATGTTCTTCAGGTCACCCTGATAATCACATTAGATGAAGGTATTATGAAGGAGTTTTAGAGAAACAGTGGGAGGAGCCTCAGTGTCGTTCTAGTTAGGGCAACGCTTATTTTTGTGGGAGTGATGGTGAGTTGTTGACCAGAGACCCCCGAAGCGATGCTTTCAACATAACCATCCTTCATCACCAAGGATGAGTTTGCCCAAAACTGGTTCATAGCAACTTCAGAAATAGGAGGGTTTAGAACAACAGCAGTGTGTACGAAAGAGTTTACCAGAGTGTCGATAGCTTCGTTGTAGTGAGGATACTCAGAAGATTTGACAAGGTAAGCTCCGAGGTTATGGATCGGTTTGATGAAAACCAAGCAGTTATGACGGAAAAGTGTGAGAACAAACTTTGCTTTAAAGAAAAGGAGATGAGGAAGACTAACCGTTCAGACACAAGAACGGTTTCAAAAATGAAAAACCGCCACTACTTATAACATATCAAAAGCTTTACCTTAGGTTTTTACCCATCGGACAAACCTGTGATCATGAGAGAGAAGAAACAAACGACAACAAAGTACATTCAAGCACACCCTGAAGTACAGACAATGCTTTGTCGGGAATGAAGCCTGGTCCGATGCCGTTACACCACCATCATGAGCATAAAGCTCTGTCAGAAGTAGTGGAAATGCATCGTGCCAGGCGACATGCCTGACAAGCAGTAGTCCATCGCCATGAGTAGCACCCTGAAGAATCAATGTTGAAGAAAGAGTGTTCTTGATCAAGAGATGATCAAGAAGTGTTATGAAAGAACTGATGGATTAAAGAAGATAACGACTGATATAAATAAGGAAAGAAGATCAGTGGTCATTTAGAGTAAGAGGGATAAAAATGGAAAGAAATATAGCATCGAGCCATGAGAACAATTAATAAGTGTCAATTGTATTAACTGTAAGAGGTCTAATCTAGCAGAGAGATTAGTGACGGCCGAATCTGGCGTAATTATCAAGAGATTTGATAACCACTTGGGCACGGAAGATTTAAATATGAAGGATTATTTAATCTTCGGAAGAGTTTTATTTTCGAAGAAATTTAACCAAGGATAAATGACATGATTAAAAGTCTTTGGAAGAAGAGACATAAGAAAAAGAAGAGACGTCGGAAGAAGAAGAGAGGTCGGAAGAAAGATAAAGCATAGAAGGTTTAAATTGTAACAACGGAAGCTGTTACCGCGGATAGATATGAAGCAGTGGGTATAACAACCACTGATCCTATCCAAGTTATGAGATAACCACTGAGATACTAAGATTTCTTCATCAGTGGTTTATCAAATATTCTTTGTTAGGATAATCAATAAAGATTATCCTTTTAAGTATTTATTTATAGGTTTAAGAAAATAGATTCTTAACCACATTTATTATCTCATATTTATCATACCCAATTTAGCTACAAACATAGAAAAAGTTGAAGAGTCCAAGGGTTTGGTAAATATATCTGCTATTTGGTCACTTGTTGAGACATGTTCTGGGACAATTAGTCCCTTTTCAAAATACTCTAATGAAGTGATGCCTTATTTCTATATGTTTGGTTTTTGAATGGTAGACATGATTCTTAATTATATTTTTGGCTGCTTCGCTATGTATTAGGATAGGTGTTTTTAGTTCAGTTATTCCAAAGTCTAGTAGTTGATACTGCAACCAAAGGATTTGGGCAGTGCAATGAGCTGCTGCAATGTACTCAGCTTCAGCAATTGAATTTGACACTAATGTTTGCCTTTTGCTTTGCCATGATACTAAGAAATTTCCAAAGAACTGACAACCTCCCAAAGTAGACTTCCTTGTGAGCGAGCATCCTGCATAATCACTGTCTGAAAAACCAACAAGGTAACAAGTTTGGTTAGCAAGATACCAAATACCTAGCATAGGAATGCTTTTCAGATATCTTAGTATCCTCTTCACGAATGATAAATGGGATTGTTTAGGGGCTGATTGGTATCTTGCACGAACACATGTTGCGCACATGATGTCTAGCCTTGATGCAGTATGATACATCAAACATCTAATCATGCACCTGTATAGGTTTTGATCTACAGGTTCACTATTTTCATCTAGACTTATTCCAAGACTTGTAGCCATAGAGGTAGAAATTATTTTGCAATCATTCATATCAAATTTATTTAGAAGATCCTTTACATATTTTGATTGATGAATGAAAGTCCATTGGGGTTTGTTTTTACTTGGAGTCCTAAAAATGTTTTTAGTTCACTTAAAGCACTCATTTCAAACTTTGAAGACATTAATTTAGAAATTAGTTCACACAAGGAAGGGTTCGTTGATCAAAAAATGATGTCATCAACATAAATTTGGAGTAGCAAAAGTTCCTTGTCTACCCTCTTGATGAACAAAGTCTTATCAATGGTTCCCCAAGAAAATTTATTAGAAAGAAGAAATTGAGAAAGAGTATCATACAATGCTCTGGGTGCTTGTTTCAAACCATAAAGTGCTTTGTCTAGTCTGTACACCCAATCAGGATGATGAACATCATCGAATCCTGGAGGTTGACACACATAGACTTCCTCCTTTATTATCGCATACATAAATGCATTTTTTATGTCCATTTGATATACCTTTATGTTATGGGAGATAGCAAATGCTAGGAAGAGTCTAATTGCTTCCAGTATGGCCACAGGAGCAAAGGTTTCATCATAATCAATGCCTTCCTCTTGGCAGTAACCTTGTACTACCAATCGGGCTTTATTTTTTATTACAATACCTCTGTCATCTGTTTTATTTCTGAATACCCATCTGGTTCCGATAGGGTATTTTCCTGCTGGCAAGGGGCAAAGAGTCCAAACATTTTGCCTTTAGAACTGTAAAAGTTCGTCCTGCATAGCCTCTACCCAATTATTATCCTTGAGAGCTTCCTGATATTTGGAAGGTTCAAATTGGGACAGAAAGGCCGCATGAAGGCAAAAGTTCAAAATCTGACTCCTAGTTTGAACACCTTTATGTCGATCACCTAAGATTTGTTCTAAGGCATGATTCCTACTGAAAGCAATAATGTCCAAACAGTTATTGGAAGAGGGAGTATCGGAAGAAGGTGAGTTTTCTGTATGGCCAGGAGAATTTTCTAAAAGAGAAGCATGACCATTTTCAGGAACATCTATATGTGTGTTATCCAAGACTGGGGATAGAGGAGTAGATATCTGTTCACTTTGGTCCTGAGAATTTATTTGATGAGAAGGAAGAGAGGAAAAGAATTTAGAGACAGAACACTCTTCAAGAGAAGATAGATCTTCAGAAGTCTGACAAGATTCTGAAGAAGAAGAGGAAGAAGGGGTAGAAGAGATGTAGGTGAGTGGGAGTTCTAGGAACACTATATTGTCTAAGGATTCCTTAAGAGATGCAGAACTTATCAAGGACCTGGTTCTTGAATTCAGTCCCATTATCACTCCTTTTGTTTTAACTGGAAGACCAAACTGTCTTTCAAGTTGAGTGATAAGTGCAATTATTTTATCAGAAGTCTCATCTTTGCTAAAGAGAAAGAAGGTCCAGCAAAATCTTGAGTAGTCATCCACAACAACTAGACAGTATCTCTTTATGGCCAAACTGGCTACCTTCACTGGACCAAAAAGATCCATGTGGAGTAGATTGAGATAGTTAGTTGTTTTGGATTCCTCAATATACTTATGTGATGTTTTATGTTGCTTTCCCTTTAAGCAAGATTCACATTGACCTTCAAAGTGAAATTCTTTGGAAGGTAATCCTCTTGCTAATGAAAGGGTAGAAAGCTTATGAAGAGATTGGTGGTTCAGGTGACTGAATCTTCTGTGCCAAAGAGCGGTCTCAGAAGATGATGATTTGGCAATCAAACAAATAGGAGAGGATGTTTGAGAGTCAGTGGTCATGTCTACAACGTAGAAATTTCCACTTCTTTTAGCCGTAAGCATGGTGTGTTGATCAATTAAGATCTTTATTTTTGAATTTATTTCAGGGAAAGAATTTTACAACTGTCCTTAGTGAAAAATGAACTGAAGTTTTTGTCAGCTAGTTGAGAAACACTCAAGAGATTAAACTTGAGATTTTCAACTAAACTAACATCCTTAAAGTGCAGTTTTCTACCCTGGACAGAACCAGACCCTACTATCCAACCTTTTGCATTATTCCCAAAGAAAATAGATCCTCCATTCTTTGGAATGAAGTTATTTAAATTGGATCTGCATCCTGTCATGTGCCTAGATCCTCCACTGTCCACATACCATAGATGACTTTGGTTTGAAGAAGGTCTCTGCACATGACAATTTATTTGCAATAGGTTAGATATGGGTCTAATTTTATTTTTTGAAGAGAAAGAGGATGTTTATTTATTTTGCTGAGAGTTATTCATCAATTTCTGCATCATCAATATCAACTGTTGCTGATTTTGATGCAGAATATTGATTTGTGAATCCATGAAAGGGGGGTTCACATCAGCAGAAGGATGGGCAGCAGGAATCACCATGGGGTAAGAAGGTGGTGTTCCAAGGATAGAAGGCCCGGGTGAAGCAAGTGAAGGAGAAGAAGAATGAGGTGATGAATGAGAAGGTGCTGAAAATCTATTAGCCTTCTTTGATTTTTTTTATTTTATTAGGAATTTTTCCTTTAGTAGAAGAACCCTGTTCAGCTTTAAATTTTTCAGCATTTAGTTTTTCTCTTGCTTTCTCCACAGGAGTTTTTGTCCAACAATTTTCAGTAGTATGATTATACTTAAAAACATTTTAGACAAGCAGTAGACAGAGAGGAGTAGTTTGGGATGAAAGACTTATTTGCCTTCATTATCGGATGGGGGATGAGGATGAGACGGAGGAAATCTGATGTCAAACATGGTCCTCTTTCCTTTGTCAAGGCGGGTAGCATGACTATCAGAAGTCTTATGAAGACTTGTACCTTCCGAACTTTAAGTAGAGCTCATGGTAGGAGTAGTCTCAGTTTGTTCAGAAGCATTTTTATTTTGATCATATTCCAAGGGTGTTTCCTCCTATCTCTTAACGTTAGTTTCAGTGGGATAAACAAACGTGGGAAACTGTGGAGGTTGGTACACTCTTGGAGGTGTGATTGTAGTGGATGGAATTTCATCCGGAAGAAAGATGGGGGAAATGGGCTCAGAATCAGTCTCATTTATTTTATTATCAATTGGGGTGTAGTCCTCTAGAGCACTAGTATGATTAAACCTCATAACAATCTTGGCATTTTGAACCCTTTGAAGGATCCGACCCACTTGTCACAGCTAACCTTGGTCTGAGACAATTCATCTCTACAAGCTGCATATTTTTCATTTTGCAAATCAAATAGAGCTTGTCGATTGGACTTTTCAGTCATTAGGACAGAAATTTGATTGTCCTTATTCTTTATTAGCTTTTCTATTTCAAAATTTTTATTGTCAAGTAGTTGCTCCAACTCCTGATTTTGTTGTTGAAGCAACACATTGGCTTTCTTTATTTTTGCAAAAGCCTCTATGCACGTATCAGTACATAGTTTTTATAAAGTGGAGGAAGATACCAGTGCATCAGGAGTGTCTGCAGCTGGTTGTTCAGAAGGGGAAGAATCATCACCAACAGCCATAAGAGCGAAATCTGTTGGTTCAGAGGCGATGAGGGCATAGCCTACATCTTTAGGCAAGCTGCTCCAGTCGACATACTCTTGGGTAAAAAGAGTCGGTTGACTGGAAGAAGAAGATTGAGCAGCAGGGCCTGGTATAACTATTTGAGAAGAAGATGGTGCAACAATTTGAAGAGGTGCAGGAGTCAGTTGATACATGATACCATTGGCAGCTTGTACAAATTGTACATTGGTAGGAGGAGGGGTCTGTACAATATGTGCTGACTCCTGGGAATTGTTGTGACTTCTGAAGGATGAAGAAGAAGAAGAAGAAGAAGGAAAATGTGCAGAAGAAGTATATGATTGAGAGTTAGGGAAAGTTACATACGGTGAAGAATTTTAGTTGGGAGCATTTTTGCACTCCCTGGCGAAGTGTCCGGTGCCATGGCATCTGTAGCATTGGATCTTAGCCTTATTTAGGCTGAACCTGGTTTTCCCTTGAATACCAGGGAATTTCCTTCCGGTCTTCTTGTAGAACTTGTTCGTTCTAATGCTCAAGAGGGCCAGTTGGTGAAGAAGAAGAAGTGATGCCAGTGGTTATGTCAATATATTCATCATAACCCTAATCATTTGATTCAGAGTTATGACTCAGAAGAGCTGTGTTCCCTAGCACATACTCTTCCGTTGATTTACCAGATTTATGAGTTTTCTCTTCTGGTCAATCTCTCGCTCAAATGTGAGCAACTTACCATGAATTTGAGTGAGCGAGAGCTTGCCAAAGTCTGGAGAGGATCTCATGACCATGGAATATGCCTCCCATTTGTCAGCTAGAGATCTCAAGAAGCGGTTTAAGACCGAGACAGGGGGTACACTTGACCAGCAAGTTTTAATTCATTTAAGAGACAAGTGAATCGTTCAAATTGCTGACTCAGTGACTCATTATTTAGTTGGGAGAATGTCTCATATTGTTGAGCTAATATCTCCCTGGTATTAGTGACAACATCTTTGGTACCACCGAATTTCTCTTTTAGAGCATCCCACAAGTCTTTAGCAGACTCATGGTGAAGAAGACCAGAGGATATTTCATTCGGAAAGGCCATAGCCAATTGAGCATGTGCCTTTGCATCAAGCTCCAACTTCTGGTAATCCTCTTCAGTGTAGTTCCGAGGATCTTTCGGGACATTGTCTCCGGTCTCCGTGTCTAGGACAGTTGGTTATGCGGTCCGAACATGACAGACTTCCAACATCCTGTATGATTATTAGATAGGAAGTCTAACATCCACCTCTGCCAAATGTTATATTGATGCCTGACCAAGATTGATGGCTTCATGGCGAACCGTTGTTATGGGGATCGATAGAGAATTTCTCTGCCATTGGTTCACAAATAATTATGAGAAAATCAACTAGTGATGAGATCTCAAGGTGATTTGTTAGAATGAATTTTGAACACAGATTAGTTCAAAAATAATACTCCTACATATTTAAAGAAAACAAGAAAGACAGAAGAGATTGAGTGCAGAAAACTAAAACAACAAGATAACAATTAGAGCTTTGAGTTTTAGTCTTGATGGTTAAACCAAAACTAAGGACAAGGCTATGATACCAATTGTGGAACTACAAGAACCTCGAGTAGTAGCTACTCAACTAGGAACAATGCTTTAGACACTTAGTCAAAGCTTAGGTTTCAGCTCCCTCTAAAGTTTTACACAAGTTATTTTCATTGTTTTAGTTTTCTTGCCAAGAAAGAGAGAAGATGAGATAGAAAGCTCAAGGAAATTTGGGGAAGTAATCCTATATTATTCAGAAAATGTTGGGACTTAAATACCCAAACGTTCTGTGATACAAGACAAGAAATAATTAGACAAATAGCTGACATTATTACAGACACTGATACAATAGACTAGTACAAATACAAAGTCAACAATAACGGAAACAAGAGTCTTCAGTAGTCTTCAGGTCTTCCGATGTTGATGTAGATGTACTGGAGTTCAGTGTTTATTCCTTCGGAAGTTGTTCATAGGAAGCTAATTAAGTAATCAGTTATTTGGAAAGAGAAGATTGTCTTCCGAGTCATTTGACTTCTTCTGATGAAGAGGTTGTCTTCCGATGATATCAAAATCAACTAATGTCTTCCAGAGGGAAATAAGTTCAGCGGCACTTCTTTTTGGCGAAGCTTCCGCTGATAGCCTTCCGATACTGAAGTAGTTCTTCAATTGGAGGAGAAGCATCCGCGGCTTGTCTTTCCACGGTTTTATTCAAATGTCTGGCTTCAGTGGTTTTGCTCATCAGTCCTTATTTTCCAACAAGTAAATATATTCCAAGGAAAATAATTTATGTATGCTTCTCAATCCCGCATTTTTAAAACAAAAATATTTAGAAAAGGGGCAATGAACTCACCTGTGTTGTAATGAAAATGAACCTAGAAAGAAATGCGCGCTCTTGTTCCTTGTAAACTATGTAACTTCAACACCTGGATTCATTTATTATGATTTTTGTACGGTAAGTATACATAGTTGACGAATAGTGGGTTTTAGTCTCGGCGTGCAGCTAAGTGTCCTAAATACTTACTAGTGTTACTAAGATTTCTCTAATTATCCTATGTTACATACCCTCTATGAATCCTTCCCTTGACTTATTAAAATTCAACCTTATTTACATAAAGTTGATGATATTTTGAGGCTCAATTGTTTAGTAAATCACCATTCACAAATACATTATTTAGATAAGAAAAGTTAAGTTTAAAAAATACTTTATGTTACATCATACCCTTTTTTAAGTTATGATGATCTTTATGAAACCATAGTTGCATGTTAAAAGTCATTACACTTAATAAAAGACAATTTATTTTTATGAAAAACACAAATTAAACATGTTAGAACTTGACTTAACCAAATTTAGATCAATTCCAAGTCCTTTGATAGTTCTTTGTTGCCCAACTTGATTCTTGTTCTTTCCTGAGATTGACTATCAACTAATTTATTCATTTGAACATTTAATTGATGGTCAATCTTGACGAAAAACTTTAAGTATTGGATGTTGGCATCCTAATGTCAATATTCCATACTTAGTCATTTTTCTTCAATTCCCATAGTTCTCATCTCGTTCTTTAATTCTTTCAAATCCCATAGCCACTTATTATGTCAATTCTTGATGTACTTACTAATTTAAACTTAGTTTATTAACCTCAAAGGTTGCTAAGTTACTACACATGAACTCTAAGTTTCGTTTAACACTTGTTTAACCACCGAAGACCATTGTAAATACTAGCATTGATATTGAAATCTTAAATTGTGGTTTCATTTAACAAAACCCCATGTGTTTGGATTCCAATTGATTGTTAAGACATATGTTTACATGTTATAAGAGTTTATAAAGCTTTAGTGTTGATGAAAACATAGTATCGATGGCATCCCAATCAGTTAACACCCTTGAAAACTCAAATGACTCTTTACCCAACATACCCATGTTCTAACAGCTCCCACGGTTTCATTTATGATCTAAATCAACTGATTTTGTTTTTTATCTACTTCAGGAAGATCATAGAATTGTTGTCGACAGTGGGCTGCCTAATATCAATGGCAATGACCAGATTATCATCGTTGAAACAGCCCCTAACATGCCAGCACTATGGAGCTGATTGTGTTGCTGTTCCAGCCCCATTTTCTCCATCAACACAGCCATTTGCCAAGGTTCTAACCACTCCCAGCCCTTCCAATCTTTAACTCATGATGTTACATGAGTTCCTAGACCAAATTAGTGCAAATCCTAAGGCATCAGAGGTTCCAAAATAGGCTGGGAACAAGGCGGTTCGTCAGAACAACAACAACCTCATAACAGCCCCTTTTGAGCTCGAATTTTGCCAATATACAGCTTCAAAGGTCACACCCCGAGCCGGCGGGATGGATCGACTTTCCTGTCGGGCGGAAAGGTCTCGTGGCACGATATCGGGAATGATAATCGGAATGATCAGATTGTTTACGTTGCACATGATATATAAATGAGAAACTGCTAAATGTAAATAGAAATACAAAGTTAAATTACATCAGTTTAGTTCGTAATTTAACAATGTAACTCTACTATCAACATCATAATTCTTCTATCTTGTATCTGCACAAGATATACAAAATAAATCTGAAAATGATGCTTCAAAAATACGCAAGTCCAAAAAGCTAGGTTCTCTAACTGGTATCCTAGTTCAAAAGTAATAACTCCTTAGTTGACATGTTTGTAACCTGAGAAGTCATGCAAAAAGATCAAGTCAACACATGGTTGGTGAGTTCATTAAGTTTTATAAAAATGAATTTGAATGACCTAAATGACAACCTTCACCTCACCATTAACCACCTATACCATCCAGTTCAGTATGCTTATATATAGGGCATATATAGGGTCGAACTTACCGCCCCGCCCAACAACCGTCCCACCACATACTAAACCACATGATATATTGTTCCTGGTGATAATTAAGCGTTTCATCCCATACCTTTGATTTCATAGCATTTGATTCATAGCATTTGATTACCCTGAAAATGTTTACCTTGATTCCCCGAAGTGACAACCTTAACCTCATCAACAACCACCTATACTATCCAGTCAAGTATGCTTATATATAGGGCATATGTAGGGGACAAGCCCCAGCCACCGTCCCCCCACATATCGTACTACTTAGCATATTGCTGTTAATGATAATTAAGCGTTTCACTCCATTCACCTTCAATTTAGACTTGATTTCCACAAATAGATTTACCTCTGATCTCTTGAGTTCACCGTGTATTCATGATTACCCCAAAGCATTTGTAGAAATATAATATTAAATGAGTAATTAAATTAATAACTAAACATTTAAATACAAGTAAGACATGATGATTGGGCCTTATTTGACTCAATTAATTAGACTTAGTTATTGGTGGTTGTCCAAGTTGTACCCTCTCACACGTGGCCCATATCAGGCATGACCCACAAGGAGTCTACCTTTATGTGTCAGGATTTTAATGATTCCCATATCAGCTTGACCCATTGGTCTACTGTACATGCCGGGACTTTAAGGATATCCTTTGATTCTTGATCTTCTTTGATTCTCCTGATTTTGATTTTGTTTAATAGTTTCCGTTATTGCCCATATAGCTTTGACTACAAGAGTCTACCATTTATGCCGGGACTTTCCGTGTGTTACACATGGTCTTGATTTCTATACAACTGACATCCACCTTAATTAAAGCATTAATGATTTAATTAAATTTTTAATGATTTCATTATTTCCATGATTAACACACGATTATGATTCCCATGATTCACTTGATTCTGATATTTTGATTTCCATGATTTCACAATGATTATAGATTCTTGATTAGGATCCTTAGTTTACTGATCACACACTGGAATAGATTCCATTGCATTTGATCTTGGCTTTAGTTATTTTGATTCCACTTGAATTTAGATTCTTGAATTTGAGCTTGATGGACTAAGGGTTTGTTTAGAGTTTTAGAAATAGGGTATTACTATTAAGAGTAATTAGTTAACTTGATAGTTCAATCTATATAACA
>SZYD01002333.1:65000-99224 GCA_009363875.1 Mikania micrantha | reverse complement strand
AATCCTAACTAACATTCACATAACAGTTCTGTGTTGTCAGATATGATTTTTGACTGTAAAACCTTGAATTTGCATTATGTTTCTGAAATAGATGTGTAATAGTTTCGTATTAAACATCAAATGATAATAATACACATGTAATATACATAGTTCGTACCTGATTTACTGTATATGTCATTGTGCCCAGCTATGGTTCCGGCACTGATGTTACAGTCTCCCTTTTTAGAGAAATTTCGTCCCGAAATTTAAGAATCGTTATCAGGTATGACTTCCTCTACAAAACGGGTGGGGATCTTGGACTTCATGTGATCTTCGCGTTCCAAGTAAACTCAGGTTCGCGCTCTTGAATTCCAGTGAACCTTGACGATCGGAATACGGCTTCGCTTCAGTTGTTTAACTTCGCGATCCATAATCTCTAAAGGTTCCTCGATAAAATGTAGTGTTCGTCCACTTGAATTCCTAAACCGGTATGAAAAGCGATTCGTCCGCAAGGCATTTCTTAAGGTTTGAGACGTGAAACACATCTGCACACCACTGAGTTCATCTGGTAATCTCAGGTATACGCAACAGGACCGGTTTGTTGAATGATCTCGAATGCTCCGACGTATCGTTGTGCTAATTTCTTTTCTTTCCAAAGCGGACTACGCCCTTCCATGGGGAGACCTTCCACATGACATGGTCTCCCACATAGAATTCCAACGGCTTGCGTTGTTTGTCTGCGTAGCTCTTTTGTCTGCTTCGGGCTGCTTGTAACTTTTGTTGTATCTGGGAAATCTTATATTGTGGTTTCTTGAATAAGCTCAGGCCCAGTTATTCGGTTATCTCCTACCTCGTCCAACAGATAGGTGACCGGCATTTTCTACCATAAGTGCCTCGAACGGAGCGCATTCGATGCTACTATGGTAACTATTATTATAGGAGAGTTCTGTCAGTGGCAAATGGAATCCCAATTCCACCGAAATCAAAAATACATGTTCCAACATGTCCTCGAGGGTCTATATAGTACGTTCTCTTTGACCGTCCATTTGTTGATGGTAAGCTGTGCTCAAGTTCAAGTTCGTCCCTAGTGACTTCTGCAACACTGCCAAAATCTCGATGTGAATCTGCTATCTCGATCTGATATGATAGACAATGGTACACCGTGACGCACCACTATCTCATTGATGTATAATCTCGCCAGTTTATCCATCGTGAAGGTTTCACGCATTGGTAAGAAGTTAGCAGATTTGCTCAACCGATTGATGATAACCCAAACTGTATCATGACCACTAGAAGTGCGGGGGGTAAATGGTAATGAATTCCATAGCTATCTGTTCCCACTTCCATAGCGGAAATCTCGGGTTGTTCCAGTAAACCTGACGGTTTCTAGGGTTCTGCCTTAACCTTAGGACATGTCAGACATCGACCGACATACTCAGCTATATCTTTCTTCATTCCCGGGCACCAATAAATCCCGTAAATCTTGGTGCATCTTATCGGCGCCCGGGTACCGAGTACCTGGTCTTGTGCGATTCGTCAAGAATAAGCTTTCTCAGTTCATCTACTGCAGGAATCCACATGCGATCCTGGTAGTAGATAACTCCATCTGGTTTGTCTCAAACTGTCGTTCTGCTACACAATCAAGTTCTTTCTTCAGATTACCCGGTTTCACTGATTCTTGTTGAGCATGTACAATCTTTTCACGTAGACTTGTCTGCACAGTCATTCCCATTGCTCTTACGCACATGGGTTTGACCTGTTACTTCCGACTTAAAGCATCTGCTACAACATTTTCCTTACCCGGATGATAGTTGATCAAACAGTTGTAATCATTCAGAAGTTCAACCCTACGACGATGTCGCATGTTGCGTTCCTTCTCATCAAAGATGTGCTGTAGACTTTTGTGATTGGTGAATATGGTACACGTGGTGCCATACAAGTAATGCCTCTAAATCTTCAGTGCGAATACTACTGCTCCCAGTTCTAGATCATGTTTCGTGCAGTTCTTCTCGTGTATCTTCAACTGTCTTGAGGCATACGCGATAACTTTGTCTTGATGCATTAACACACAACCAAATCCCAGATGGGAAGCGTCACAATACACTACAAAATCGTCTGTACCCTCTAGGAGAGATAAGAATGGAGCATCACATAACTTCTTGTTTCTTCTCCAAACAAACGGCTCACTTTTCTGAGTTAACTTGTGAGAGGCAAGGCTATCTTAGAAAAGTTGGAAATAAACCTTCTATAATAAGCCGCTAGTCCCAGAAAAGACCGTATCTCCGTCGGGGTTGTAGGAGTATCCCGGTTCTTAATAGCTTCGATCTTGGCAGGATCTACATGTATTCCTTCACTGTTGACTACATGACCCAAGAATTGAACTTCATCGAGCCAGAATTCACACTTAGAGAATTTGGTATAGAGTTGTTCTTTCTTTAACAGCTCCAAAATCTTCCTGAAGTGTTGCTCATGTTCTGCTTTGCTCTTGGAATAAATCAGTATATCATCAATAAAGACAATGACAAACTGATCCAGATACGGCTTGCACACTCGGTTCATGAGGTCCATGAAAACTGTAGGTGCATTTGTCAATCCGAAGGGCATCACCATAAACTGATAATGCCCATAACGGGTTCAGAAAGCCGTCTTAGGTATGTCTTCTTCTGAACTCTAAGTTGATGATATCCGGATCGTAAATCGATCTTCGAGAAATACTATGATGCTTGTAGTTGGTCAAAAAGATCATCAATTCTCGGCAATGGATACAGATTCTTGATGGTTAATTTGTTCAGCTCCATGTAATCTATGCACATTTGAAAGGATCCATCCTTCTTTTTCGCGAACAAAACCAGAGCTCCCCACGGTGAGTGGCTCGGTCGGATGAAACCCTTATCCAATAATTCTTGCAACTGATTTGACAATTCCTGCATCTCTGAAGGTGTTAACCTATAAGGTGATTTAGTAATGGGAGTTGCTCCAGGAACTAAGCTACTACAGAACTCTACCGGTCGTGCTGGTGGCTAACCTGGTAGATCGTCAGGAAATACTTCCAGATACTCTTTTACTACTGGCATGTCTTGTTATCTTGATCTTGTCTTTCTCTCTCTCCTCCACGTGAGCCAGGAAAGCTACACACTGCTTCTGTAAACACTTACCTGCATTTATCCAAGATATGATTTTGACACATTGTTGCTTGATCTCCTCGAACTTCCAACACTCGATCATTCGTCAATGGAATTCGAAGCAGCTTTTCAGAACAGATGACTTCCACCCTATTGAGAGATAGCCAATCCATCCCGACAATGATGTCTAACCTACCCAATTCCATCGTTATCAAATCGATGGTGAATATTTGGCCATTAAGTGTTAATGGGAAGTCTCTAAATATTGTACTAATTGTGATTTGTTTCCCATTTGCTACTTCAATGATATAAGGGGAGTCTAAAGATTCTTCAACATGATTAAGTTGGCATGCAAATGTTGGCTGAGATAAAACTCTTATCCGCACCAGTGTCAAAGAGAATAGATGCATAAAAGTCATGTAAAAGAAAAGTACCAATGATCACATTCGGGTCCTGACGAGCAGCTGGAGCTCCCAAAGAGAAAGCTCTTCGACGAGGTGCTTGGGCTGCCAGTTGCATCCTCTTTGGGCAGATCCTTAAAAAGTGAACAGTTTCGCCACAGTTATAGCATCCGCCATTATTTTGATTTTGATTGTTGGGTGGAAGGAGAGCTAAAGCAGCATTGTTCACTGCTTGAGCAGGTGCCATTCTGCATTGTTGGATCCAATGGCCTTTTCTTCCACATCCCGTACAGTGCTTGCAGGGAGTATTAGCAACATGATGGTACTTACATTTGGCACACAAAAGGGACGTGCCAGTGTATGGTATTTTGTTGAGGTTCTGTGGTGCAACTGCTACTTGATTGAGTGGGGCGGCCATCATATAGTTCTTGATGACCTTTTGTTTCTTCTTGGGATGATGGTGGGGTTTCTTTGACGATTCCTCCTTTATTTTGCCTGTGTCAGGTTCCTTTTTCAGAGTCCCAGATGCTACCATCACGTCAGTAAATTTCCCTGACATACTAATAGCTGACTCCAAAGTGACAGGGTTTGCTTCAATCACCAAACTCTGTATGCAGGCTGGTAATCCACCTACGTACCTGTCAATCCGTTTTTCCAGAGTCGGTACCAAGTCTGGCATCAATGCTACCAACTCATGATAGCGAGTAGTATAACCCGTATGATCAGCTCCTTTCATTGCATGGTTTGACAATTCCGTCTCCATTCTGTGTAGTTCGTTCTTGCGACATAATTCATTCCTCAGTAGAGTCTTAAAATCTTCCCATGGCATCGCAATGCCTCTTCCCTTCCTCTGGCCTGGATGAGTGAGTTCCACCAAGTTAAGGCTCGGTTGCTGAATGATCCCGTAGAGTAACGAACCTTGTGATTCGCTGGACAACTGCTAATGTCCAGATTAGTTTCCATCTTCTAAATCCATTGGATTAACCCAATGGCTCCCTCAGTACCACTGAAACTAGGCGGCATACATCCTACAAATGACTTGTAGGAGTAGTTAGATGCACTGCCAGTATTCCCACTGGCCTCTCCTGATGAATGCCCAGAGTTGTTGCTGTTGTTCTGGATACGGTTGATCATATATGGAATTACCTCTTTCAGCTGAGTAGTCAGTTGACTGCTCAGTAGGGTGGCTAATGCCACAGTGGCAGGATCCAGATTCTGATTCACGTTTGGGTCGGGAGGCGGAGTGTGTGGAGGAGGAGGAGGTGGAGGAGGTGGCAGTGGTGGTGGAGGCAATAGAGGAGTGGTCTTCTCGGCGGCATTCTGATCACAACCAAAAGAACATCAGTTAGTTTAATGATCGAATGCAGAAAACACAATGCAAATGTAAATCATATGTTCTCTACATGAAGGGTCCCTAGGTTATAGTCTAGGCCAAACCGTTTAAATAAATGACTTATGTTTCTCAATAACCGTGGCTCTAATACCAATCTGTCACACCCCGAGTCGGCTGGCCGGATCGAGTGTCCCGTCGGGCAGAATGGTCCCAGGGTTCGATATTTGGATGATAATCATAGTGATCAGATTGTTACATTGCACGTGATATAATATGAGAAAGCATTAAATGAAATAGAATTACAAAGTTAAATTACATCAGTATCGTTCATAATTTAACAATGTAAATCTACTAATGACATCATAAATCTTCCATCTAGTATCTGCACAAGATGTACAAAATAATATGAATAATGATGTTCAAAATATGCTCATCCAGAATGCTAGGTCTGCTATCTGGGCATCCTAGTCAAAAGCACGAACTTCTTAATTAACCTGTTCGTCACCTGAGAAGTCATGCAAAAATAAAGTCAACACATGGTTGGTGAGTTCATATAATTTCGTTTGAAAATGAATTTGTACAAAACCTGTCCGAATGACAACCTTAACCTCACCAACCACCTATACTATCCAGTCAAATATGCTTATATATATGGCATACGTAGGGGACAGGTCCCAGCCGACATCCCACTACATACCGAACCACATAGTACATTATTGTTAAAAATAATTAAGCGTTTCATTCCTCTTCCTAAACACACCAGTTCTTAGTTCTTAGTTATTGTTAGTTTCAACAAAATGTGGAAATTTTCTTGATTCCATAAGCTCATCACGTACATATGAACCGCCATAGCAATTGTAGAAACATTTAGTTAAAATGCTGAAATAAACAAATAAATAAACATTTAATAAAATCTAAGACCTAATGATTGGGCCTTGGTCATACTCGAGTAGACTAGTATACCAATCAAGGTTCTTAGTAGTTGAGGAAATCTGTAAATATCATCAAACATGCAACCTATAATCAATCAGTGTAGATAGGACATCATTTGATGTATAGGATTTTATAGTTCGTCTAGATCGTTCATGTTCTTTCTTGTTCGTACAGATCGTTAGTTCTGTCACACATGTTATCTTTGAATATTTCCCAGACATTCCTCTGAAAAGAGATCGTCGAAAACAGTTCTCTATACTAGTTCTTTAGTTATTTGAAAATAGATCGTTGTATTCAATTCTTTGAAATAGATTTTTAGTTCTTTGAAAAGCAACCACTGAAAATAGTTCTTTGATTTAAAATAGTCATCTATTCTTGATAAATAAATAACCCATTTTGAAAACGTGCAATTAATTTACCTAGAAAAAATATAGGCTAATAATTTTTCATGTAAAACGTATATGAAGCAAAAGCATTTAAGTAATGTTGAACTACAAGAACCTCAAGTAGTAGCTATTCAACCAGGAACAATGCTTTAGACACTTAGTCAAAGCTTAGGTTTCAGCTCCATCTAAAGTTTTACACAAGTTATTTTCGTTGTTTTAGTTTTCTTGCCTAGAAAGAGAGAAGATGAGAGATAGAAAGCTCAAGGAAATTTGGGGAAGTAATCCTATATTATTCAGAGAATGTTGGGACTTAAATAACCAAATGTTATGCGATACAAGACAAGAAATAATTAGACAAATAGCTGACATTATTACAGACAATGATACAACAGACTAGTACAAATACAAAGTCAACAATAACGGAAACAAGAGTCTTCTGTAGTCTTTAGGTCTTCCGATGTTGATGTAGATGTACTGGAGTTCAGTGTTTATTCCTTCAGAAGTTGTTCATCAGAAGTTGATTAAGTAATCAGTTATTTGGGAAGAGAAGATTGTCTTCCGAGTCATTTGACTTCTTCTGATGAGGAGCTTGTTTTCCGATGATATCAAAATCAGCTAATGTCTTCTGAGGGAAATAAATTAAGCGACACTTCTTTTTGGCGAAGCTTCTGCTGATAGCCTTCCGATACTGAAACAGTTCTTCAATTGGAAGAGAAGCATCCGCGGCTTGTCTTTCAGCGGTTTTATTCAAATGTTTGGCTTCAGTGGTTTTTCTCATCAGTCCTTATTTTCCAAAAATCTCCCTCGGGACTGATGAAGCCAAAACCTACTTATTTTGTTTTAAAGCCAGAAAAATTTTATTTCTAACAGTTAGAATATAGATCAGAACTTCATACTATGTATCAGCATTTTCTGGAGTTTTGTGCTGTAGTTCCTTCAGATCATCAGTGGGTAGGGTGAAAATCTCATCCCAATTTGAGAAGAAGGTTCTTGAGCCATTGAATCTCTCTATGGCCATACTCTTGGAGATAGAGTCATAGAACCAACTCTTTATTCTTACCCTAGAGTTTTTGATCTGAAGAGGCTGAGACTTAGCAGATGGAGGTTCGGCAGACCCAGCACCTAGAATTCCCAAAGATGCATTTAGCAAGTGATCAATCACTATGCTTGGGTTTGCATCCTTGAGTTGAGTCACTGTAGAAGGATAGGGAGTGACATCTTTCCAACGCTCAGGGTGGTGTTTGTATTCTCTTTTGAACTTAGACCATTCATCGAACAGAACTTCATCTCTCCGTCTTGTTATTTTGTTCTTTGGTCCCCATTGATTTTGAATGAGGATGTGTTTTATTGTTTTCCTTTGCTCAAGGATCTTTTTCTTCCTTACTTCAGCTTTTATTCTTTCAGATAACACTTTAGCTTCATTTCTGAGACTAGTGATATCCCAGTTGCTAAATTTTTCAACCTTGTATTTCCCTTCATCCAGCAGTACTTGATCAGCTGGTCCCTCTCAGCCTGATAGGCTTTATCTTGCTGTTGATCCAATCTGGCTATTTGTTCTTGATAGGTCCTTACGAGTTCAACTTCTGAGAGACCAGTGGCTTCAAGACTAGCCATAATCAAGTTTTTTTTTCCGTTTCTTTATTCTTTATCTTCCAAAGGTCTTCATCAGAAGGAAAGGTCCTAACAGGTGAGTAGGATCCCTTTACTGGAGAGGTTTGTGGTTTCTCAGCATCTGCTAATCTTATTGGAGAGGAAACTTTGGTGATGTTTGAAGGATCAAACTCATCAATATCAGCCAATAGAAGCCTTCTCTTTCTTGAGACACGAGAGGCAATGGGCTGATCATCATTCGAGTCTGAGGAAGGTTTCTGAGGAGAGGTTGAAGGTTTATGAGGTAGGTTATTGAGGGTTTTGGTTTTTCTGACCACACTCTTTATTTGGCTGTGTTGAGGAAGGTGGGGTAGTGGTTGTTGGCTTGGTTTGCTCAGTGGGAGCAGATTTGGAAGGTCTGGGTTTTCAAGTTACTCCATATGTCCCAGTGTTTATTTGAGCGTCGGCTTCGCTAGCCTTGGCAACTTGAGTTTGGAATTGTTGATCCAATGCTGCTTTGAGAAGTGCCTCTTGGTTCTGCAACCTTATTTGTTTCATCCTCCTTTGCTCAGTCTTGTCTTCTACCCTTTTAGCAGCTTTAGCAGCAGACAAGAGTCTTTCATGCTCCCTCTTTTTGGCTTCATCAGCCTGTTCTTTGAACCAGCGAGAAGTAGGAGTTATCCCAGTAAGGGATTCAAGAAATCTGGTATGGTTAGCAATTTCATGTTGGAAGGAGGAGACTTTGGTATCTACTGAAATTTTCAACAGATCCAATTAAAGCTTTTGGGTGGTCAGAAATTGGTGGGTGAAGGATTGAAGCAGGGTAGTGAGTTGGGTAGTAAGAAGTGGGTTTAACACTTCTTGAAGAACCTGAGGTGAAAAGGTGGAGGCAGTGGAAGTAGGTGAAGTGGTGGAAGTACCTTCAAGTAAAGGTGCCTGCATGGGGATGGATTTGGGTTGCAAGATTTGGGTTTACTAAAGGCTGTTGAGACAAGCTCAGTGAGCTTAGCCACATCAGCCTCAATATGAGCAACAGAATCCGTCAATTCCTTTATTTTATAATTTGATTCGTCCATCCTTTTAAGGATATCATCCGAATCCCTGACTAATGAGTCAGTTTTATCATGACCTGAGTCCATCTCAGGAATGTCACGGACCCCTTTTTCTTGGTTCCGGGGATTTACAGCCTTAGTTTCAAGAACTTCATGGGCTGTTGCCATATCAGGAGTCTTATTGCCTGATCTATGCAAATGAGAATCCAGTGGAGTCTCATGTGAAATGGATGCTCCAGATATTAGATCAAGACGTCTAGATGGACTGGTCATCCGGATCTCATCCTCTTCTCCATGGGTATGAGATTGAGTAGTTTGAGCAAAGGTTTGATGGGGCGGCTCCTATGTTGGAGAAGGGGAGGAGAACCAAGCTGCTCAAACACAACATCAATCTCATGGAGAACATGGGTAGGAGAGGTAAGGGCTGCATGTAGGGAAGAAACAAAAATGTCCTTGGGAGAGTGGACTGCCGACTGAGTGTCAAGTGACACTTCAGTGGCTAGAGAGGGTTCCTTTTGAAGAACAACATCATCCTGTTGAGAGGATTGATGAGGAGCTAGGTGGGATGGAGATCCTTGATGCATCTGTGAGTATGAAACAGATGTATCCAACTGTCCAGTGGGGACATAGACATGTTCAGGGATCTCATCTTCCTTAACAGCCTTTTTGGGCTTCTTAGGCTTAGAGGCTTTGGTAGAAGCTCTTCTTTTGGGCGGTACCTTTACAGGTGTGGAGGATGTGGACGTGGGTTCACCGAGGATGGGTGTTTCCTCAGTGTCATCCGTATGTTTTGGATTAGTGTTCAATCTAGTGAACACTTGTTTGTCAATGCTCTTGATGGTGGAAAGAGGAGCAATGTGACAAGCCTTATTAAGGTCAGCAAAGAGACAGGCCATTATAAATCTAGGATAGAGCAGAAACTTGGGACTTTTCTGGTGATTTACAAGATGGACAAAAATTATTTTAGACAGATTGACCTTTTCGTTGGAAAGAACTGCATACATGACATATTGCATGTCATATGGCATTTCTCCCCAACTTGTCGACTTCTAAGACAAACACTGGCGTATAGTGTGATACAAGAACTTTTACTTAGGGTAAAAGAAGGCTTTGTACAATGTCATGTTCTTCAGGTCACCCTGATAATCACATTAGATGAAGGTATTATGAAGGAGTTTTAGAGAAACAGTGGGAGGAGCCTCAGTGTCGTTCTAGTTAGGGCAACGCTTATTTTTGTGGGAGTGATGGTGAGTTGTTGACCAGAGACCCCCGAAGCGATGCTTTCAACATAACCATCCTTCATCACCAAGGATGAGTTTGCCCAAAACTGGTTCATAGCAACTTCAGAAATAGGAGGGTTTAGAACAACAGCAGTGTGTACGAAAGAGTTTACCAGAGTGTCGATAGCTTCGTTGTAGTGAGGATACTCAGAAGATTTGACAAGGTAAGCTCCGAGGTTATGGATCGGTTTGATGAAAACCAAGCAGTTATGACGGAAAAGTGTGAGAACAAACTTTGCTTTAAAGAAAAGGAGATGAGGAAGACTAACCGTTCAGACACAAGAACGGTTTCAAAAATGAAAAACCGCCACTACTTATAACATATCAAAAGCTTTACCTTAGGTTTTTACCCATCGGACAAACCTGTGATCATGAGAGAGAAGAAACAAACGACAACAAAGTACATTCAAGCACACCCTGAAGTACAGACAATGCTTTGTCGGGAATGAAGCCTGGTCCGATGCCGTTACACCACCATCATGAGCATAAAGCTCTGTCAGAAGTAGTGGAAATGCATCGTGCCAGGCGACATGCCTGACAAGCAGTAGTCCATCGCCATGAGTAGCACCCTGAAGAATCAATGTTGAAGAAAGAGTGTTCTTGATCAAGAGATGATCAAGAAGTGTTATGAAAGAACTAATGGATTAAAGAAGATAACGACTGATATAAATAAGGAAAGAAGATCAGTGGTCATTTAGAGTAAGAGGGATAAAAATGGAAAGAAATATAGCTTCGAGCCATGAGAACAATTAATAAGTGTCAATTGTATTAACTGTAAGAGGTCTAATCTAGCAGAGAGATTAGTGACGGCCGAATCTGGCGTAATTATCAAGAGATTTGATAACCACTTGGGCACGGAAGATTTAAATATGAAGGATTATTTAATCTTCGGAAGAGTTTTATTTTCGGAAGAAATTTAACCAAGGATAAATGACATGATTAAAAGTCTTTGGAAGAAGAGACATAAGAAAAAGAAGAGACGTCGGAAGAAGAAGAGAGGTCGGAAGAAAGATAAAGCATAGAAGGTTTAAATTGTAACAACGGAAGCTGTTACCGCGGATAGATATGAAGCAGTGGGTATAACAACCACTGATCCTATCCAAGTTATGAGATAACCACTGAGATACTAAGATTTCTTCATCAGTGGTTTATCAAATATTCTTTGTTAGGATAATCAATAAAGATTATCCTTTTAAGTATTTATTTATAGGTTTAAGAAAATAGATTCTTAACCACATTTATTATCTCATATTTATCATACCCAATTTAGCTACAAACATAGAAAAAGTTGAAGAGTCCAAGGGTTTGGTAAATATATCTGCTATTTGGTCACTTGTTGAGACATGTTCTGGGACAATTAGTCCCTTTTCAAAATACTCTAATGAAGTGATGCCTTATTTCTATATGTTTGGTTTTTGAATGGTAGACATGATTCTTAATTATATTTTTGGCTGCTTCGCTATGTATTAGGATAGGTGTTTTTAGTTGAGTTATTCCAAAGTCTAGTAGTTGATACTGCAACCAAAGGATTTGGGCAGTGCAATGAGCTGCTGCAATGTACTCAGCTTCAGCAATTGAATTTGACACTAATGTTTGCCTTTTGCTTTGCCATGATACTAAGAAATTTCCAAAGAACTGACAACCTCCCAAAGTAGACTTCCTTGTGAGCGAGCATCCTGCATAATCACTGTCTGAAAAACCAACAAGGTAACAAGTTTGGTTAGCAAGATACCAAATACCTAGCATAGGAATGCTTTTCAGATATCTTAGTATCCTCTTCACGAATGATAAATGGGATTGTTTAGGGGCTGATTGGTATCTTGCACGAACACATGTTGCGCACATGATGTCTAGCCTTGATGCAGTATGATACATCAAACATCTAATCATGCACATGTATAGGTTTTGATCTACAGGTTCACTATTTTCATCTAGACTTATTCCAAGACTTGTAGCCATAGAGGTAGAAATTATTTTGCAATCATTCATATCAAATTTATTTAGAAGATCCTTTACATATTTTGATTGATGAATGAAAGTCCATTGGGGGTTTGTTTTTACTTGGAGTCCTAAAAATGTTTTTAGTTCACTTAAAGCACTCATTTCAAACTTTGAAGACATTAATTTAGAAATTAGTTCACACAAGGAAGGGTTCGTTGATCAAAAAATGATGTCATCAACATAAATTTGGAGTAGCAAAAGTTCCTTGTCTACCCTCTTGATGAACAAAGTCTTATCAATGGTTCCCCAAGAAAATTTATTAGAAAGAAGAAATTGAGAAAGAGTATCATACAATGCTCTGGGTGCTTGTTTCAAACCATAAAGTGCTTTGTCTAGTCTGTACACCCAATCAGGATGATGAACATCATCGAATCCTGGAGGTTGACACACATAGACTTCCTCCTTTATTATCGCATACATAAATGCATTTTTTATGTCCATTTGATATACCTTTATGTTATGGGAGATAGCAAATGCTAGGAAGAGTCTAATTGCTTCCAGTATGGCCACAGGAGCAAAGGTTTCATCATAATCAATGCCTTCCTCTTGGCAGTAACCTTGTACTACCAATCGGGCTTTATTTTTTATTACAATACCTCTGTCATCTGTTTTATTTCTGAATACCCATCTGGTTCCGATAGGGTATTTTCCTGCTGGCAAGGGGCAAAGAGTCCAAACATTTTGCCTTTAGAACTGTAAAAGTTCGTCCTGCATAGCCTCTACCCAATTATTATCCTTGAGAGCTTCCTGATATTTGGAAGGTTCAAATTGGGACAGAAAGGCCGCATGAAGGCAAAAGTTCAAAATCTGACTCCTAGTTTGAACACCTTTATGTCGATCACCTAAGATTTGTTCTAAGGCATGATTCCTACTGAAAGCAATAATGTCCAAACAGTTATTGGAAGAGGGAGTATCGGAAGAAGGTGAGTTTTCTGTATGGCCAGGAGAATTTTCTAAAAGAGAAGCATGACCATTTTCAGGAACATCTATATGTGTGTTATCCAAGACTGGGGATAGAGGAGTAGATATCTGTTCACTTTGGTCCTGAGAATTTATTTGATGAGAAGGAAGAGAGGAAAAGAATTTAGAGACAGAACACTCTTCAAGAGAAGATAGATCTTCAGAAGTCTGACAAGATTCTGAAGAAGAAGAGGAAGAAGGGGTAGAAGAGATGTAGGTGAGTGGGAGTTCTAGGAACACTATATTGTCTAAGGATTCCTTAAGAGATGCAGAACTTATCAAGGACCTGGTTCTTGAATTCAGTCCCATTATCACTCCTTGTTGTTTTAACTGGAAGACCAAACTGTCTTTCAAGTTGAGTGATAAGTGCAATTATTTTATCAGAAGTCTCATCTTTGCTAAAGAGAAAGAAGGTCCAGCAAAATCTTGAGTAGTCATCCACAACAACTAGACAGTATCTCTTTATGGCCAAACTGGCTACCTTCACTGGACCAAAAAGATCCATGTGGAGTAGATTGAGATAGTTAGTTGTTTTGGACTCCTCAATATACTTATGTGATGTTTTATGTTGCTTTCCCTTTAAGCAAGATTCACATTGACCTTCAAAGTGAAATTCTTTGGAAGGTAATCCTCTTGCTAATGAAAGGGTAGAAAGCTTATGAAGAGATTGGTGGTTCAGGTGACTGAATCTTCTGTGCCAAAGAGCGGTCTCAGAAGATGATGATTTGGCAATCAAACAAATAGGAGAGGATGTTTGAGAGTCAGTGGTCATGTCTACAACGTAGAAATTTCCACTTCTTTTAGCCGTAAGCATGGTGTGTTGATCAATTAAGATCTTTATTTTTGAATTTATTTCAGGGGAAAGAATTTTACAACTGTCCTTAGTGAAAAATGAACTGAAGTTTTTGTCAGCTAGTTGAGAAACACTCAAGAGATTAAACTTGAGATTTTCAACTAAACTAACATCCTTAAAGTGCAGTTTTCTACCCTGGACAGAACCAGACCCTACTATCCAACCTTTTGCATTATTCCCAAAGAAAATAGATCCTCCATTCTTTGGAATGAAGTTATTTAAATTGGATCTGCATCCTGTCATGTGCCTAGATCCTCCACTGTCCACATACCATAGATGACTTTGGTTTGAAGAAGGTCTCTGCACATGACAATTTATTTGCAATAGGTTAGATATGGGTCTAATTTTATTTTTTGAAGAGAAAGAGGATGTTTATTTATTTTGCTGAGAGTTATTCATCAATTTCTGCATCATCAATATCAACTGTTGCTGATTTTGATGCAGAATATTGATTTGTGAATCCATGAAAGGGGGGTTCACATCAGCAGAAGGATGGGCAGCAGGAATCACCATGGGGTAAGAAGGTGGTGTTCCAAGGATAGAAGGCCCGGGTGAAGCAAGTGAAGGAGAAGAAGAATGAGGTGATGAATGAGAAGGTGCTGAAAATCTATTAGCCTTCTTTGATTTTTTTTATTTTATTAGGAATTTTTCCTTTAGTAGAAGAACCCTGTTCAGCTTTAAATTTTTCAGCATTTAGTTTTTCTCTTGCTTTCTCCACAGGAGTTTTTGTCCAACAATTTTCAGTAGTATGATTATACTTAAAAACATTTTAGACAAGCAGTAGACAGAGAGGAGTAGTTTGGGATGAAAGACTTATTTGCCTTCATTATCGGATGGGGGATGAGGATGAGACGGAGGAAATCTGATGTCAAACATGGTCCTCTTTCCTTTGTCAAGGCGGGTAGCATGACTATCAGAAGTCTTATGAAGACTTGTACCTTCCGAACTTTAAGTAGAGCTCATGGTAGGAGTAGTCTCAGTTTGTTCAGAAGCATTTTTATTTTGATCATATTCCAAGGGTGTTTCCTCCTATCTCTTAACGTTAGTTTCAGTGGGATAAACAAACGTGGGAAACTGTGGAGGTTGGTACACTCTTGGAGGTGTGATTGTAGTGGATGGAATTTCATCCGGAAGAAAGATGGGGGAAATGGGCTCAGAATCAGTCTCATTTATTTTATTATCAATTGGGGTGTAGTCCTCTAGAGCACTAGTATGATTAAACCTCATAACAATCTTGGCATTTTGAACCCTTTGAAGGATCCGACCCACTTGTCACAGCTAACCTTGGTCTGAGACAATTCATCTCTACAAGCTGCATATTTTTCATTTTGCAAATCAAATAGAGCTTGTCGATTGGACTTTTCAGTCATTAGGACAGAAATTTGATTGTCCTTATTCTTTATTAGCTTTTCTATTTCAAAATTTTTATTGTCAAGTAGTTGCTCCAACTCCTGATTTTGTTGTTGAAGCAACACATTGGCTTTCTTTATTTTTGCAAAAGCCTCTATGCACGTATCAGTACATAGTTTTTATAAAGTGGAGGAAGATACCAGTGCATCAGGAGTGTCTGCAGCTGGTTGTTCAGAAGGGGAAGAATCATCACCAACAGCCATAAGAGCGAAATCTGTTGGTTCAGAGGCGATGAGGGCATAGCCTACATCTTTAGGCAAGCTGCTCCAGTCGACATACTCTTGGGTAAAAAGAGTCGGTTGACTGGAAGAAGAAGATTGAGCAGCAGGGCCTGGTATAACTATTTGAGAAGAAGATGGTGCAACAATTTGAAGAGGTGCAGGAGTCAGTTGATACATGATACCATTGGCAGCTTGTACAAATTGTACATTGGTAGGAGGAGGGGTCTGTACAATATGTGCTGACTCCTGGGAATTGTTGTGACTTCTGAAGGATGAAGAAGAAGAAGAAGAAGAAGGAAAATGTGCAGAAGAAGTATATGATTGAGAGTTAGGGAAAGTTACATACGGTGAAGAATTTTAGTTGGGAGCATTTTTGCACTCCCTGGCGAAGTGTCCGGTGCCATGGCATCTGTAGCATTGGATCTTAGCCTTATTTAGGCTGAACCTGGTTTTCCCTTGAATACCAGGGAATTTCCTTCCGGTCTTCTTGTAGAACTTGTTCGTTCTAATGCTCAAGAGGGCCAGTTGGTGAAGAAGAAGAAGTGATGCCAGTGGTTATGTCAATATATTCATCATAACCCTAATCATTTGATTCAGAGTTATGACTCAGAAGAGCTGTGTTCCCTAGCACATACTCTTCCGTTGATTTACCAGATTTATGAGTTTTCTCTTCTGGTCAATCTCTCGCTCAAATGTGAGCAACTTACCATGAATTTGAGTGAGCGAGAGCTTGCCAAAGTCTGGAGAGGATCTCATGACCATGGAATATGCCTCCCATTTGTCAGCTAGAGATCTCAAGAAGCGGTTTAAGACCGAGACAGGGGGTACACTTGACCAGCAAGTTTTAATTCATTTAAGAGACAAGTGAATCGTTCAAATTGCTGACTCAGTGACTCATTATTTAGTTGGGAGAATGTCTCATATTGTTGAGCTAATATCTCCCTGGTATTAGTGACAACATCTTTGGTACCACCGAATTTCTCTTTTAGAGCATCCCACAAGTCTTTAGCAGACTCATGGTGAAGAAGACCAGAGGATATTTCATTCGGAAAGGCCATAGCCAATTGAGCATGTGCCTTTGCATCAAGCTCCAACTTCTGGTAATCCTCTTCAGTGTAGTTCCGAGGATCTTTCGGGACATTGTCTCCGGTCTCCGTGTCTAGGACAGTTGGTTATGCGGTCCGAACATGACAGACTTCCAACATCCTGTATGATTATTAGATAGGAAGTCTAACATCCACCTCTGCCAAATGTTATATTGATGCCTGACCAAGATTGATGGCTTCATGGCGAACCGTTGTTATGGGGATCGATAGAGAATTTCTCTGCCATTGGTTCACAAATAATTATGAGAAAATCAACTAGTGATGAGATCTCAAGGTGATTTGTTAGAATGAATTTTGAACACAGATTAGTTCAAAAATAATACTCCTACATATTTAAAGAAAACAAGAAAGACAGAAGAGATTGAGTGCAGAAAACTAAAACAACAAGATAACAATTAGAGCTTTGAGTTTTAGTCTTGATGGTTAAACCAAAACTAAGGACAAGGCTATGATACCAATTGTGGAACTACAAGAACCTCGAGTAGTAGCTACTCAACTAGGAACAATGCTTTAGACACTTAGTCAAAGCTTAGGTTTCAGCTCCCTCTAAAGTTTTACACAAGTTATTTTCATTGTTTTAGTTTTCTTGCCAAGAAAGAGAGAAGATGAGATAGAAAGCTCAAGGAAATTTGGGGAAGTAATCCTATATTATTCAGAAAATGTTGGGACTTAAATACCCAAACGTTCTGTGATACAAGACAAGAAATAATTAGACAAATAGCTGACATTATTACAGACACTGATACAATAGACTAGTACAAATACAAAGTCAACAATAACGGAAACAAGAGTCTTCAGTAGTCTTCAGGTCTTCCGATGTTGATGTAGATGTACTGGAGTTCAGTGTTTATTCCTTCGGAAGTTGTTCATAGGAAGCTAATTAAGTAATCAGTTATTTGGAAAGAGAAGATTGTCTTCCGAGTCATTTGACTTCTTCTGATGAAGAGGTTGTCTTCCGATGATATCAAAATCAACTAATGTCTTCCAGAGGGAAATAAGTTCAGCGGCACTTCTTTTTGGCGAAGCTTCCGCTGATAGCCTTCCGATACTGAAGTAGTTCTTCAATTGGAGGAGAAGCATCCGCGGCTTGTCTTTCCACGGTTTTATTCAAATGTCTGGCTTCAGTGGTTTTGCTCATCAGTCCTTATTTTCCAACAAGTAAATATATTCCAAGGAAAATAATTTATGTATGCTTCTCAATCCCGCATTTTTAAAACAAAAATATTTAGAAAAGGGGCAATGAACTCACCTGTGTTGTAATGAAAATGAACCTAGAAAGAAATGCGCGCTCTTGTTCCTTGTAAACTATGTAACTTCAACACCTGGATTCATTTATTATGATTTTTGTACGGTAAGTATACATAGTTGACGAATAGTGGGTTTTAGTCTCGGCGTGCAGCTAAGTGTCCTAAATACTTACTAGTGTTACTAAGATTTCTCTAATTATCCTATGTTACATACCCTCTATGAATCCTTCCCTTGACTTATTAAAATTCAACCTTATTTACATAAAGTTGATGATATTTTGAGGCTCAATTGTTTAGTAAATCACCATTCACAAATACATTATTTAGATAAGAAAAGTTAAGTTTAAAAAATACTTTATGTTACATCATACCCTTTTTTAAGTTATGATGATCTTTATGAAACCATAGTTGCATGTTAAAAGTCATTACACTTAATAAAAGACAATTTATTTTTATGAAAAACACAAATTAAACATGTTAGAACTTGACTTAACCAAATTTAGATCAATTCCAAGTCCTTTGATAGTTCTTTGTTGCCCAACTTGATTCTTGTTCTTTCCTGAGATTGACTATCAACTAATTTATTCATTTGAACATTTAATTGATGGTCAATCTTGACGAAAAACTTTAAGTATTGGATGTTGGCATCCTAATGTCAATATTCCATACTTAGTCATTTTTCTTCAATTCCCATAGTTCTCATCTCGTTCTTTAATTCTTTCAAATCCCATAGCCACTTATTATGTCAATTCTTGATGTACTTACTAATTTAAACTTAGTTTATTAACCTCAAAGGTTGCTAAGTTACTACACATGAACTCTAAGTTTCGTTTAACACTTGTTTAACCACCGAAGACCATTGTAAATACTAGCATTGATATTGAAATCTTAAATTGTGGTTTCATTTAACAAAACCCCATGTGTTTGGATTCCAATTGATTGTTAAGACATATGTTTACATGTTATAAGAGTTTATAAAGCTTTAGTGTTGATGAAAACATAGTATCGATGGCATCCCAATCAGTTAACACCCTTGAAAACTCAAATGACTCTTTACCCAACATACCCATGTTCTAACAGCTCCCACGGTTTCATTTATGATCTAAATCAACTGATTTTGTTTTTTATCTACTTCAGGAAGATCATAGAATTGTTGTCGACAGTGGGCTGCCTAATATCAATGGCAATGACCAGATTATCATCGTTGAAACAGCCCCTAACATGCCAGCACTATGGAGCTGATTGTGTTGCTGTTCCAGCCCCATTTTCTCCATCAACACAGCCATTTGCCAAGGTTCTAACCACTCCCAGCCCTTCCAATCTTTAACTCATGATGTTACATGAGTTCCTAGACCAAATTAGTGCAAATCCTAAGGCATCAGAGGTTCCAAAATAGGCTGGGAACAAGGCGGTTCGTCAGAACAACAACAACCTCATAACAGCCCCTTTTGAGCTCGAATTTTGCCAATATACAGCTTCAAAGGTCACACCCCGAGCCGGCGGGATGGATCGACTTTCCTGTCGGGCGGAAAGGTCTCGTGGCACGATATCGGGAATGATAATCGGAATGATCAGATTGTTTACGTTGCACATGATATATAAATGAGAAACTGCTAAATGTAAATAGAAATACAAAGTTAAATTACATCAGTTTAGTTCGTAATTTAACAATGTAACTCTACTATCAACATCATAATTCTTCTATCTTGTATCTGCACAAGATATACAAAATAAATCTGAAAATGATGCTTCAAAAATACGCAAGTCCAAAAAGCTAGGTTCTCTAACTGGTATCCTAGTTCAAAAGTAATAACTCCTTAGTTGACATGTTTGTAACCTGAGAAGTCATGCAAAAAGATCAAGTCAACACATGGTTGGTGAGTTCATTAAGTTTTATAAAAATGAATTTGAATGACCTAAATGACAACCTTCACCTCACCATTAACCACCTATACCATCCAGTTCAGTATGCTTATATATAGGGCATATATAGGGTCGAACTTACCGCCCGCCCAACAACCGTCCCACCACATACTAAACCACATGATATATTGTTCCTGGTGATAATTAAGCGTTTCATCCCATACCTTTGATTTCATAGCATTTGATTCATAGCATTTGATTACCCTGAAAATGTTTACCTTGATTCCCCGAAGTGACAACCTTAACCTCATCAACAACCACCTATACTATCCAGTCAAGTATGCTTATATATAGGGCATATGTAGGGGACAAGCCCCAGCCACCGTCCCCCCACATATCGTACTACTTAGCATATTGCTGTTAATGATAATTAAGCGTTTCACTCCATTCACCTTCAATTTAGACTTGATTTCCACAAATAGATTTACCTCTGATCTCTTGAGTTCACCGTGTATTCATGATTACCCCAAAGCATTTGTAGAAATATAATATTAAATGAGTAATTAAATTAATAACTAAACATTTAAATACAAGTAAGACATGATGATTGGGCCTTATTTGACTCAATTAATTAGACTTAGTTATTGGTGGTTGTCCAAGTTGTACCCTCTCACACGTGGCCCATATCAGGCATGACCCACAAGGAGTCTACCTTTATGTGTCAGGATTTTAATGATTCCCATATCAGCTTGACCCATTGGTCTACTGTACATGCCGGGACTTTAAGGATATCCTTTGATTCTTGATCTTCTTTGATTCTCCTGATTTTGATTTGTTTAATAGTTTCCGTTATTGCCCATATAGCTTTGACTACAAGAGTCTACCATTTATGCCGGGACTTTCCGTGTGTTACACATGGTCTTGATTTCTATACAACTGACATCCACCTTAATTAAAGCATTAATGATTTAATTAAATTTTAATGATTTCATTATTTCCATGATTAACACACGATTATGATTCCCATGATTCACTTGATTCTGATATTTTGATTTCCATGATTTCACAATGATTATAGATTCTTGATTAGGATCCTTAGTTTACTGATCACACACTGGAATAGATTCCATTGCATTTGATCTTTGGCTTTAGTTATTTTGATTCCACTTTGAATTTAGATTCTTGAATTTGAGCTTGATGGACTAAGGGTTTGTTTAGAGTTTTAGAAATAGGGTATTACTCATAAGAGTAATTTAGTTAACTTGATAGTTCAATCTATATAACAACTACCTAGATAGGAGTCTAGGAGTATCAACAACATATATAATAAGCAATAATAATTAAAAGCATATACGTAAAACAATTTAAATAAAACAGTTTACGCATGCTTCTCAGCCCCGTGTTTGAAAACAAAATGTTTAGAAAAGGGGCAATGAACTCGTCTGTGTTAGTCTGTATTGTACTACCACAAAATGCGCTCTCGTTATTGTATCTTAGGTATCTTCAGTTCCTGAGTTGTTTTAAGAGAATTCGAATACGGTAAGTATACGTATTAGTCATCATACCTAGGGTTTGGTCTTGGTGTGCAACTAAGTGTCCTATGTTACTATAGTGCTTCTAATATTTCATTTAACTAATCTAACTTAAATTCCCATTTGTAACCATTATCCCACAAATAAATCATTAGAAGTTCTAATTTATCATGTTTTAAATATAATTTACTTTAACTAAAATATTAATTAAAAAATAATTTATTTTAATTCACTTAAGTTTGTAAATCATTTTCTTTTATTAAAACATAATTCATTTCACAAAAATCAAGTTTACTCATGATGGGCTTAGGTTAAGCCCTTTAGGCCAACCTCGGGCCCATAACTAGCCTTTGATCCCCGAGCTATCATTAGTCAAAACTTTTGAATAACTCGGTGTAGACATTTCAATTTGTTCATCCGGGTTATTTATACGTCTCATGAATTCCCTAAGGTTTTAGTGTTAACATTTAAATCAACACCCAACCTTGAAGCTTTTCTTTCGCTTTACATGAGTTCATAAGAATTTTCCCAAGTGTCAATATAACTCATTAGATACTAACAACCTATGTTGAGTTGTTAAGGTGTTTTAAAGAAATCTCTTATTATAGAAATTCCTAATCCCATGAACACCTTAATTAACCTTTTACCCTTGAAATGGGCCTTAGTAGACTCCCATGCACCTACAATAAATTCTCATGCACACACACATACACACATACATGATTATTTATTATGCATGGCCTCATATGGTCCAAATTCCCATTTTATCTAATAATTAGAGAACCATATTGGAAGGTAACGTTGTCGTCGTGTTCGAACGAGTGACGATTCGTACGAATACGCGCAAAAACGATACGATCCGATTAAAGAATTAAACTAAACGATATTCGAAATTATAAAAATAGATACAAGATATTTAGAATACTATTAGGAATTACAAACTTAAAATATTTGAAAATTTCTAATTTTACAACGTTACATTTTATTTCGTGAAGTTCCTGAAACGACGCGTTTACGCGAAACCAAGCGAAATCGAGCGAGACCGTACAAGCCCGAACATACCAGGACTATTTAAACCCTAAAACCCACCCATTTTCCTTCATAATTGCAGCCTCCATCTCCTTCTTCCCCAAAATCCCGTCCTCCCGTCACCATCATATCTCTCTCATTTCTCCACCAAATTCGACGACCTGGTAGTCAAAACGACCGTGAGAACGAGAGGAACAAAGTAGTGTAACTGATCGGAGCTTAAACGGACTGGATTGGTCGCAGTTTTAGAGAGAAGTTGCTGTTGAAGTGGGTTTTCTACTATTCATCTGAGGTATGCTTCTAAATCATCTTTATCACTTCAAATCAGTTAGGATAAACACTAAAACGACTATGGAAACATGTAGATCGTGAAGAGATGAAGAAATAGAGTTTCGAATCATTAAAAGCGGACCAAAGATGAGCTCAAACGAGCTGATTTTTGGGGCTGCTGCTGCTTCGTAAGTCCTCTCGAACACAACAGCTTTTCTGTCGATTTTAAAGCATCAAAACCCCTAGGACTTGCGTCAAATCGACTTAGGAACCTAAGAAACATGTTATATTGATGTTTGGGTCAGCTGGGAATCGATTTGATGTAACATTAGTGCCGGAACCGTACCGGAAAAGTAAACAGGTACAAACTATATGTCTTTCATTGTATTGCATGTTCACATTATGTATCATTATCATTACGTGTTATCAAACAGTGAATTCAGAATCATTTCAGAGAAACAAAACTCAGAAAACATGGTTCATCAGTTAGATAATTATCTGGCAACACAGAACCAACATGTGATTATTTGTTAGGATTTTATTATGTATAAATGTATGTGAGGCTTTACAGAACAAAACAACACGAATGTCGTTACGTGAATGCTAAACCGACGTATTATTCGTATAGGTGACGATCTTTACAAATAAATCTTAAAGTTTAACGTTCTGAATGATATCCGATAATTAGAAAACAATATTGAAAAGTATAGTTATCGTCGTGTTCGTACGGGTGATGATTCGAATGAATACGAGCGACGACTGTACGATTCGATTTTTTTAAAACAATTGATTAAATATTTCTGAAAATTTTAAATAAACAAAATATATTTAGTTAATTTACTAGAAATATCCACCTAAAATAATTTCGTAAATCTTATTTTAAATTCGAGTCGTTTCGTTACGAAAACCACGATAAACAGACGTTTTACGCGAAATCGAACGAGCCCGAACCTACCGGGTATTATCTAAAGCGTTTAATGTGTCTTGAATGCTCCAACCATCACCACCTACCACTTTTCACTCCCAAATTTCGTCTCCCTCTCTCTCTATATTTCTCTGCAACTTCTTTCTACAAGATCTCGCTCCATTCTAGACCATTTCAAGTATTCTTGGTGTCAAAACGACCATCTAATCACGTAGATCACGGAAGTACAAGATATCTAAGCTTTCACCCATCAGTTTTGAGGTAAATTATGGTTATATTTCCGGTTTTTCTTTCAAACATATCACGAGTGCATGGCTGCGAGTTGTTGAAAATTTTAGGGTTACCCTTTTTTTAATCGAGTTAACATGAGAGTATGAGAGTCATGGATATGATCAGGAGTTAACCAGAATGGATTTGCACGAAGAGGGTGATACAGGTTCATGAATGGGCTGATCGGCCGAACCTCAAGGGACCTGGCCAAAACCTAAGGTGGCGAACCTAGTTGAGCAGCCTCTCCCGAACCTATTTGGCGAACCTAGCTGGACAAACCGACCTGACTCACGAACCTGCTGGGCCTGCAAACTTTCTATGTCATCCGAACCCTTTGGCAGAACCTGGAAACTCTTTCTTGGCCCAACCTACTGCAACCTAGAATGAGGGGACCGAACCTAGGGTTTTTCCCCTAGCCGAACCCTCCCCTCCACAACTCCAGCACCATGATAGCCGAACCCTATTTGCTGCGAAACCTACTCTCTTAGCCGAACCTTAGGGTGACGAACCTGTGACAACCGAAGTTATTGACCATGAACCTTGACAAGCACCAAACCCATATTAAATGAACCTTGGGACACCCTAAACGTTTTCCAGCGAACCTATGGGGAGCGGACAAGGGCCGCGGACCAATGAGTTTAGCCGGGCATTGGGGTTGCGAACCTAAGTTTAAAAGACATGTTTTAAGTTATAAAAGAAGGTTTGTTACAAAGTTGTATTTAACTATACAAGAAAGTTAACTTATTTTATAAAACTATTTTGTCTTATTTATAACACTTTTGCAAAATAACTAATATTGTCTTTTTTAAAATTCCTTAACCATATAATAATGGTTAAATTGTTTCAATTAAATGTAAGTTTAGTTTAGAAAATTTCACATTTGATACATTTAAAAGTGTGTTCATCCTAAAACTACCTTGATTACCCTTAACTATTGCATGGCCTTGTAATTACCTTGTTGTGTTTCTTTAGTCCCATTACCACTCATTAGTCACTCATACTTAGAGTTTCCATGAAATTCATCGATACTACCGTCTTCTCAATGCTCAATAGCTTTCCCGATTTTCATATTTCCCAAAACTTATGTTCAATTTATTTGGGACACACTAAAGAATTAGTATCTATTAAGTTTAGTCAGTATCAATGGGTTATAGATCGATTAAAGTCCAAAGAACATCAACCTGCCCTTGTTGATTCCTTCAATACTAGGCTTTTCGAACGCAGTAAGTTCGACAGGAAGTTGGAGCTGCACATGGAGGGACCATCGATACTAACCCATAGAACCTTCATCCATCGATACTATTTTCCAGGTGCCATCCAGCCACTTCCGACCACCCCAATCCTTAAACTAACATGTTCCAAGTATCCTAAGACTCCTTTCGAGCATATCCTAGGTAATTTGAAGTGTAACAATTGGTTGCAAGATCAAAGATGCAAAATATGGTGAAAACCCTAGTTTGGCCGAACATTCTCTCCAAAACTGCAGTCATTCGAGCTCATTTCACAACTCATCCTTGGTACTTCCTTGTTCTCCTCGTCGCAAGGATCATTTTGATCTTTTATTTTGGTGAATATTTGAGTAGGTTGAGTGTGTATTCAATGTAGAGAGAGAATAGAGAGAGAAACCAGGTTTGGACAGAACTGAGAGAGCTTGAACTGAATTAATGAGGGAGAGAGAAGGTGATATAGGCTTTTAAAGCCCAGGTGTGTTCGGGTTTGTTCGGTTTCGTTTTAACGCGTCGTTTTCGTAATATTACGTATACTTACGGAATTTTATAGAAATAAAAGTTTTAAATCTTTTTAGGTTGTAATTCCTAACAAATATTCTAAATATATTTTTATTATTTTTAAAGTTTTGAAAACGTTTATTTCTATCGTTTCATCGGACCACATCGTTTTCGCGTGTATTCCTATGGATCGTCACACGTACGAACACAACGTCTTTATTTTTCGATTTTATTTCCTAATTTAAAGATATCGTTCAGAACATTAAACTTGCAAATATATTCGTGCGAATCGTCAACCACACAAATACACTGCTAGTTTAATATTCCAGTAACGACATCCGTTACAGTTTTAGTTTGGTTATCCTCACTTACGTTTATACATAATAATATCCTATCTAACATTCACATATGTTATCATTTCACATTTTAGCATTCGTAAGTATGTGAGTATTGTGTATGTGTGTGTTGTATATCAGTATTGAATAGCTACACTGTTCACAAAATTGTTTCACACAGAATTATCACAAAATGATTTACAATTAGTTTCTGTACAAGCATCTACAGTACAATCCTATTGTTCAAGTCTATTGTTCAGGTAATGTTATTACAGTTGCATCCTTTGAAGGCTTTGTATTCACAGCCCTTTATTTTCACCTGCTGAGAATCACTTCTCTTTATCTCAATGATTATGACTTCCTCATGTTCCTTTATGCTTTCCTTGATTCCTTCGGACTTGTATTTAAGCGCATGCTTTAACGCTTTTGCTCTTATAGCAGGAATCCTCTCATCCATAATCTTCTAAACCTCATCGGAAATAGCCTTTAGTACAATAGGTTCCAGTGTGAACTCTTCTTCATTTTCTGGTTGTTCGCTTGTCTTGACCTCCTCTTCATTATTGTCCTCTTCGTCCTATGCATCGTATTCTTCAGTTGCCTTTGTTGGCTTTCGGGGTCTACCTCTACGTCCTGCCATCTAGTTTTCTACAGGATGCAAAGTTGATAAGTCAATACAGGAACTAGTTTAGCACGAAATAAGTGTTGTAAATCGTTAATGATGTTGATCAGGTGTTATTAACCATTTACCCAACTTATAGGCTCTAAGTATCTCCCATCCCATCTCATCAATGTGCATACCCTTGGCTACCCTCTTATCTCTTATCTATTTCTATCTCATTACTTCTAGTTCTTGCGTAACTTTCGTCTCGTGGCATCCGTTCTTCCATGGATGGCAATCTGCAGTGCTTTTTCCCATTCTCAGTTTAAGTCTTAGGCACAAACTATGGCTCTGATACCAACTTGAGATGCTTCGAGCCTAGGTACCCATAGAGTTGGTTTTACATCATCATCACATTGTTCTTAAACCAAAACATTAATAACATGCAGTGGAAAATAACATAGTTGTCAAATTCAAGAGCATTTAAATGGTTGTATCAAAATCATATATGATTGCCAAAACCACTGAACCTTCTAACTCTGTGCCACGAGCTCCTTTACGTCCTTATACTTGTGTGACACCCGGCAATTTCAAGCAAATTGCAACACTTACAATTACTTAATCACATTCATACTTCTTGCATTTCATTTAATTGGGATTCATTAAATGACTCAAACACAAACACAATTTCAAAGTAATAGTTCGGGGAATTATCGAATTGTGCATTGCACATTGATTATGATTAATCAAGCGTGCAAATGTTTCACAAAGTCAAACACAAAAAATCATCGGTAATTCGAGCAATTACCGAAACACATGAGTCAAACACAAACGTTAGTGAACAAACAAAACATTGAATAAGAACAAACAAATGTGTTATTATGTGCCTATGTGATTAACACAAATTAAACGGTTATAATAAACAATTCAAATCGAACGTGAACGAAGCCGGATAAACAAGTTGAAAAATCAGAAAACAAAACCATACATGGTACGTAGCATGAGCGGGAATTTTGAATTCAGCTGAAACACTCGGTGGTACGCCACAACCGATCATTTCGATCTTGGCGGTACACGGTGTGTCTTTGTGAACAACCCGGCTATTTTGTCCTTGGCGGTTCGCCGAAAGTCTCAGTGGACTCTCTTGGCAGTACGCGACGAGTCCCAGTACTGAAAAATTCTATAAAAGCAAACCCTTCTTCACACTTCATTTCTTTTACCCACATACGAACTCTCCGCCAAAAATCTCTAACTAAACCGACCCTTAAACCTCTACTAACACTCCCTCAGCCACTATATTATGTCATTGTAGGTTTTGGAACACTTGGAGCTCAAAAGAAGTGATTGGAAGCCGCCAATAAGCAAGAACCTCACCATCAGCCGTTCTCAGAACCTTGTTGCTGCTATCCAGCTTAAATTTAATCCTCACATCACTTCTAATGTAGTTCTACATGCTTATACGCACTTAGATCACACGTGAAAGGACTAAAAAACTCACATGCATGTGTGAATTACCACAAGCAACTCCATATGCTCACATGCGCGAAATTTGTGATGTTCTTGAATGTCATTTGATGTATCTTGACTGATCTTGAAGCATTGATATAGTCTAGATGAGTTTTGATTGGTTTTGGTGAAGTTGTGTGACACTTACTATTAAACGAAACTTTTAACATGCATGTTATAGTTAGATGATGTTTTAGATATGTTAGATGTTAATGGATGATGCTAAAGAAGGATTAGAAACATATTTGAATTGTTGGGTTTGTGAAAAATGGACTTTTCTCAAAGACTTACTATTTTTAGAAACTTTTATAAATCAAAAGTGTTAATTTGGATGATTTGGCATAAATGAATGTTACGTTGGTGTTGTAATATATATAGGAATGTTATATGAACATATTTGAAACTTTGATTTGTGAAAACGGATTTTTAGACGAGTACTTTCTAAATATAGAAACTTTATTTGGGGAAAATGCCAAATTGGATGAAATGGCAACCCGTGGTACTTGTATACGTGCTAAATGTGTGTTAGGAACATGATAAGAAGTATTAGTTTGAATGAAATGGGATTTCATAACTAAACATTCGAAAATAGAAATTTTCCTATAATAGTAACTTTACAAAAATAGGAACTTACGTGAATGACATAGGTTATTAACATAGTTGAACAATTTGCTTTGAGTAGAATCGTATGATACATGATAATGTCCTAATTGCGTGTTAAGATTAATATGACACATCAACGAACTAAACACCATAAACGTGTCACCAACGATTCATTGAGTCCACACAAGTCAACACGCTACCACTCGGTTGAGCACACCGACACTTGGAGTTGTATAGGATACAACACACCAAAAAAACAAATAATTATAACCTATATGATTATAGGTGACCACTAGCAGTTACTAGCATTCACGGCCCCGTTTTTCCACTTTCTACCTTTGGGGGAGAAAACATTGCATATAACTATTTTTGTACAAAAACACACTTTTTGGATACATATGGACATGCTTTATCACTCATATATATATATATATGTGTGTGTGTGTGTGTGGCACAATCACAACATAGTCCTCACAAACATAACTCGGACCATTAGTAGCGTGGGTCGCACAATGTGGTAATCTGGATAGTACTATTTGGGCTTGACAAGCCCCACCCATCACACATGGGAGGCCAACTCGACTGGAGGTCAGAATGGGTGCAAACTTGACCAAACACATTTGCCATTGTCTTCTGTGATGGACATGGAGGGAGGCATGCAGTCAGCTTCGGTTTCGAACCCACATATGATATAACTACATTGACTAGTTATCAATCGATATTGCATTATAATGATATGTAGTCCTACAGCATATATTGCAAACTGTACTGTTTACTTCTACTATAAAACATGTGCTCTCAACAACCGTTGTGTTGACATTTACTAGCATATTTTCTCAGGTAGCTAAGGCAGGCACTCAGGACTAGGATGCTAGGACGGGATCTCATGCATCTGCTTATGTCTTAGGCTGTTGAAACACTTTCACTATTTTGTTTTGTAATGTAATGATTAAAAAACTTAAACCGCTTCCGCAAGTTATATTTTGTAATGTTTTGAAAACATTTTTACTTAGCTTCCGCAACTCTGATTCACAAAACCGTTTTATCCATACTACTGGATGTACGTATATAACTGGACATGTAGGTCTCGCAAGTGTGTCCGGAGATTGTGATCCTGTGCACAACAGAGACCGATCCCGATCGCGCCCTCGGCGGCCGGAAAGCCTGGGATACGACACCTTTTTGTAGGACCAATTTGGAGCTCGGAAACAATCCGATTCCAAGGGATATCTACTCGACAGCCTCTACAATAGTGCGGAATCCTATTCCAGGGTTTTCCAATCGAAACCAACAGCAACGGTGGTGATCCGGAGGTGTAGGAAGGACGTTTGAGTGTGAATCGAATAGCATGGGTTGAGAATCGAACTTGGACTATCAATGGCCACTCAGATCTTCTAGGGTTTGACACTAGGTGCTCTAGGAAGAAGAAGGGCTCTGGAAAGTTAGGTTTGAAATGATTTGAACTTGTATTTATAGACTGTAGTCATTCAGCCGAATGAGTGGCCGAAGCAGCTCATTCGGCGAATGACTATGTCGAATGGACAAGTCAGTCGAATGAGTCATTCGGCGAATGACTCATTCGCTCGCCTATGTCATTCGCTAGGGCGTTCATTCGGCTAATGACTTCATTCGTAGAGTCATTCGCCCGAATGGTCAGAGTTCATACTCAAATATTAATTAATCAAATCAAACAATCATATAATCAATATTAAACATTAAGAACAATATATAAAGACAACTTCCATTAATATAACTTGAACTTTACATGATGGATAATACAAAATTGAACTAGGGACTTATAGTGCATCTACAAACTCCCCTTTGGACCTTGTTCAGTCTATGGAAGTGTCTTTCCTGAAATACTTTTCTGAAATGGCTTTCCAGTCTGCTCTAGCATGAATCTTGAAAATACTGCAGAGACAGATCACCCTCATGAACTGTAGTGCCTGTACCATGTCTTGAACATCAAAGAAAATCTGATGACGATAGAGAGCTAAGACATCTTTGTGGGACAAGTTAGTCAACCACATCGGATCAAAAATACGTTCGGTCTCCCATTTCTTCTCCTTGCACATAACAATCACTGCTTCTCCACTCCGCCCGTCGTAGTACCACCATCGGAAGTCCTCTATAAACTCTTGTCGCATCTTCCTTAACGGAATCTTCTTCAAAACTTTAGGAGGAAGCCACTTCAGGGTAATTTTATGTTTCCGGGTATCTCCATCTATCTCCGGAAAGTAATATCTTTCAGGCTGTTGGGGCTGGAAGTTTACCCATCTCTTCCTGTACTCGTACTGAATTTGTCGAGAAAACCAGGCTGACATTCCAAAATCTTCAATATAAAGCATCCTCAAACGTACTAATTGATTGACTTCGAAACCGGGCAACGTCTTATAATCATGAGGATGCTTAAAGTAGTCAATGCCTCTTTCCCTCTTCACTGCATAGCACCCAAGATCATGAAAGTATGCCCAGCTCAAGATTTGACCTCCAGCCTTGTAGCCTTTAATTCTGTAGACTTTCTTGTGCGTAGCTGGCATCTTTACGGTACTTTCTTTCTTCGAGACCTCCCAATAGGCCTTCCATTCTTCTTTTCTTCTTTTCTGATCATGGGCTTCAGACTTACTGACCTCTACCTGTTCTTCTAAGTACCTGACCATTAGATCTTCGGTAGCTTGATCAAAATGATCAGTTAATGTAGGTAGTTCATCCTCAGCCGATGTATACTTTGGATATTCTTTATTAGTGATATCCTCCAGGATGACTTCATCTACATCATCAAAGGCCTCTGGAGTTGGCTCATCAAACACTAGAATAGAGGTATCATCAGTGATAACCTCATCAGGATTTAGCCTGAACAGTTCGGCTATCTGCTCCTTTGATAAGCAGTGAATAATCTTCCCCTCCTCTTTGTCGTAGCTTACTGAGTGCTGTATAATGCCTTGAGCGTCCAAAATCATCGTGAGTGTCTCATCCAGTTGACATCTCACAGGCACAGCTTCGACTTCCTCAGTAGCTGCTGGTTCTTCTGTTTGTGTAGGAGGAGGTTGAGAAGGATCCTTTTTCTTCTTGTCCTGCATAGACTTGGACCAGATCTCAGAAGTAGAAGGGGCTTGATCATCATCTGAACTTGATGAACCAGAAGACCCGCTTCCTGATCCATCCTGGTTTGAGTCATCATCTTTATCAGTATCCTCGTAATCTATTTTCTCCTCGTCAGATTCATCCTCTTCTTCATCATCTTCATCTTCTTTATCCTTTTCTGAATCTGAGTCATCAGAGTGGACTGTTGTTCCCTCAAGTCTGGGAGTGCTATCTTTAAGATCATCAATCTGTTCAGCAAGACGAGCATTCTCCGCCTCTAATGACAAAATCCGTTCATTGAAACCAGTGGCCGTCAATGCCAGCTGGTTGTGCTCATCTATGTACTTGAGCAACTATTCTTCCTACTGAGCAGATCTAGCTCTGAGATCTGCTCGTTGATCCGCAGCTTGAAGCAACAATGCATCTTGATCAGTTATCCTCTAAGTGGGTTGAGCAATAACCAGATCCTGCTCCCTGCTCTTCCTTTCTTGTTCCAGGTTCCTCTCCATCAGTCTCAGTACCATACTGTTCAGAGTGTTAAGCTGATCCACTACTGAAACAGTAGGCACAGACGTGTCAGCTCGTGAAATGGAGGGACCATAAGAGGCAGTAGTAAATATGGGAGCCTGAGCAATAGAAGTGGTCAGAGGGGCCATAGTAGTATGAATCGGAATAGCCCTTGACCTGGTCAGTGAAGAAACTGAGACAACAGCTACTGATTTAACAGTAGTTGTAGCAGCCGTCGCCAGTTCTGACCTCCTCTGAAATAGGAATCTTGCTCTATTCCTCCTGTCAGCTTGAGAAGATGTAGACTGTACAGCAGCGACAGAGACAGCTGTAGTTGCTGGAGCAGAGGAACGAGGAGGAGGTGAAATATCAAACTCATGAATAAATAAAGGATCAGTGATTTCCTCCATCTCAGCTTCACTCCTCTTCCTCTTTCTCTTCATCAATCTTCCACCTATCCATACACTCTCAAACTCATTATCTGGAGTGTCTTCTGAATCAAAACTTTCAGCTTCACCAGCACCACCTTCATCACTTGAGTCACCTGACTCAATTCTGTCTTCAGCTGATAAGGTGCCAGTCATATTAACTGGAGCAGAGGTAGTGGCTGTAGAAGTAGTCATGAAATCCAACTCTAATAAAGAATCAATATCTATATTCTCCTCTTCTGCTATAGACATACTAACTCCACCACCTGCACTCACATCACCAACATCTACCCCACTAACATCAATCATACTAACATCAGCAACATAGATGATATCACCAGCAGCAGTACTAGAGCTAACAACAGCTGAACTCACAACAACACTAGCCCTTGCACCACCACCACCTGCACCACTAGCACCAGCACCACTAGCAAGATCAATGTTATCATCAGGAACAATAATGTCCTCTACTTCATAATCAGAATCCTCATATCTCCATCTTCTACCAATCGGAGCTATGTAATCAGGCCTAGAGAGATGCCCAAACAATGATCGTAAGGTAGGCTTCCTATCTTTTCCTCTGTATGACAGTACTCTGTTTAGAGTAGTGTCATTCATGTGCTCCAAGCGTAAGATATCAACATTGATCTTCGGCAGATTAGGAAACAGTGCGTCAATCAACTGCTGCAAGAATCTAGGGTACATTAAGAACTTCTTGTCCCCTTTCAGAGTCACATTCTCCTTCAAATGTGAGAAGACCATTTCTGAGAAGTTGAATGGCAGGTTCAGTACAAGTGCAACAAAGGCACACTGTATGGTCTCTTTCATGTCATCAAATCCTCCTCTCCTCGACCCAAGGCAATGAATAAGTACATGTGCTATGTACTTGAACTGTGGTGACATGAATGCCTTGTTCAGGATCCCAGCTCCAAGGTCACCTTCATACTTGCACCTCATAAAGCAGCCTTGAACTAAATAACGATCTAGAAGATACGGCTGGTCAGGTGCATCTTGGAAACGACAAACTCTTCTGATGTGTTCAGCAGAAATGACCACGTCCTGTCCACGAACTTTGCCTCGAATAACTGTAGGCTCAGCTTCACAGTCGATATCAGCAGATGCCCAGAAGTCTTGCTGATGTGAAATGTATGGCACATGTAAAGTTGATATGGCAGTGAATATCCTCGAACGCCTAAAAAATGTGATGATCTCGGTGAAATGTCGGGCATTAGGTGTGTTAAGGTCCAAGTGAGCACGTATGTTTTTCTTCGTCACCGATTTGTATCCAGCCATTCTGAACATCATATAAAGACTTGTTAGAACAATTCAGTTGCACAAAGTATAAAAGCCAGACTAAAGAATCATTTAAAACATATTGGCCGAATGAGGTTGATTTGAACGAACGGGCTCTATGGTCGAATGGTTCATTCGCCGAATGAGTTTCATTTGTCGAATAATCCTCATTCGCCGAATGAGCCATTTGCCGAATGAGTCTCATTTGTCGAATAAGCCTCATTTGCCGAATGAGCCATTCACCGAATTAAGACATTCGGCTGTCTGTTCAAGTTCTAAACCCTTTTGACAAAAAGTTCAAATCAACTCACAAAAGTCATATTTCCAGACTCAGAAAGGAGCGATTAAGAACATTAAAACACGTCGTATGTGATTTTAAG